>CAUYON010117726.1:0-24562 GCA_963573935.1 Arctocebus calabarensis
TTTATATAGTGATCAAGAAAATGCCATGAAGGCTATCTGTAACAGTACGATGAAAACATTTCTGAATGTATATGAATCATGCCCTATGATTGCACCAATGTACAGAATTATGATTCAATAAAATTATAAAAAAAAAAGTGTTTTATATATTTGAGGAACAAAGAGAAGTCATTCATTGATGCAGAAATTAGGACAGAATGCATTGTTGAAGCTGTCGGACGCTCAGACTCCAGTAGTTTTTCAATATCCCAACACTTTGATGCCTTAAGAATCGGTGACTGTCCTTGCAAGTATGATGTTCATTCCTCCACAGACAGATCCAGGTGCCCTTGTTTCCTTACATTGTATCTTGCATCAGCAAAATCTCTGTGCTAAAGGTACTATTTTATTTTATTTTTATTTTTTTTAATAATTTTTATTGAATCATAATTCTGTACATTGGTGCAATCATAGGGTAAAGGTACTATTTTAAATGGCATTTTGCAACAAGTTTAGGTATTTTTAACTATATCTGTGCAACTACAACAGGGAGCAGGGCACCATCAGTTTAGTGCCTGCTAAAGTGAAGAACGAGGTATTCAGCGAGGATGTTCTGTATCATTCTACATTGTGTTGGCTGTATCCTGCAAGGACAGGTGTTAGCCAAAATTTTATCTCTGTGATAACAGAAGCTACATTTTATGAAGAACAGAATCAGCAATGTGAATTCCTGAAAGATTTCCACAGGGACGCATCATGGCACATCCAAATGACTTCAGTGTTTCTGTGTAAGGTAAAACTAATTGTATAGCTGATATGTACCCCTCAAATCCCAATGATTTTTAAAAAGCCATCTTTTAAAAAATAGTTCCTTTTCTAACGGAAATTTCAAATGCACATTTTCCCTAGTTAGCAAAGGTTGTTGATGAGCAGGACAATATATGAGAATGCTTTGAAGAAAACTTAGCTGTTACTGACCTGTTATTACTTGGAGAATACAATGAAATGTTCATGGACTTAGCATTTCAGCGGCACCAAGGCACCTAAAGAACTACAGATGGAATCGATTGAGCTCTCAGGGGCTGACATTTTAAAGTCATTGCTTGATGCCCAGAATGATCCAATTGAATATGGAAAAGTGCAGTGAAATGCCCGTGCTTTTAGTGACACAACTGAGAAATGCCGCCCTGCTTTTCAACCACTTATTGCTGCAAATCTACATCCTCCTACGTAACCCAGATCAGGATGACCTTAATGTCACAAGTGTCCGATACTCATCTAGTGGATTCATTGACTGCAGAACTCCGCTCTGCAACCAAACATCCAAATACTTTCCAACAAAAACAGACACAGACAAGTCATGAAAAGGTCAATTAACTTTAAAATCAACAAATATGCCTCAGTGCCTGTGGCTCAACGGGCTAAGGCGCCAGCCATGTACACCTGAGCTGGCAGGTTCAAATCCAGCCTGGGCCCCCCAAACAACAATGACAGCTGCAACCAAAAAATGGCCGGGCGTTGTGGCGGGTGCCTGTAATCCCAGCTACTTGGGAGGCGGAGGCAAGAGACTCGCAGGAATTGGAGGTTGCTGTGAGCTGTGATGCCACAGCACTTTATCCAGGGTGACAGCTTGAGGCTCTGTCTCAAAAAAATAATAATAATAAATAAATAAAAATAAAATCAACAAATATATTTTCAGTTTTTGAAATTAAGACATAGTAGTTAGATTTGTTTTTATGAAATAATACGTACTTTAAGTCTATTGAATTGAAATTTCCTGAATGAGGCCTTATTTGATTATCAGTAAATTAATATGGCTCCCAACATGAAAAGTTTTCCCATCCCTGCTCTAAACCCAAGGAGAATTAATGGTTCAGTATGAATTCTATGTCCAGATCAAGGTCCCTAAAATCAAATGGTGATATGTGGCTGATTTTCTATTCTATGCCTAGGTCTATATCTCCATTTGTGTGCCAGTACCATGCTGTTTTGATAACTATAGACTCGTAGTGTAACCTGAAGTCTGGTAAGGTGATACCAAAAGCATGTGCTGAGGAGAAAATCCCTACTTAATAAATGGTGCTGGGAGAACTGGTTAGCCACATGCACAAGACTGAAACTGGATCCACGCCTCTCACCACTGGCAAAAATGGACTCTCACTGGATGAAGGATTTAAATTTAAGACATGAAGCAATAAAAATTATGGCAGATAGTATGGGGAAAACACTTGATAATATTAGCTTGGGAAAAGATTTTATGAGTAAGACCCTTGGCAATTGCAGCAACACCAAAAACAAATGAATGGAAACTGTTCAAGCTAAAAAGCTTCTACATAGCTAAGAATAGCACAAAGAAAGCGAACAGACAGCCTTTCAGCATGGGAGAAGTTTTGCATGTTACAAATTTAACAAAAGGCTGATAACTGGAATCTATGGAGAACTCAAATTAATCAACAAGAAAGAGCAAACAACCCCCATTGATAAGTGGGCAGGACACATAAGCAGAACCTTCTTTGAAGATGACAGATGAATGGCCAACAAACACATGAAAAAATGCTTATCTTCTCTAATCCATAGAGAAATGCAAATCATTCTCATCATTCTGAGATGTCGCCTAACGCCAACGAGATTACCCACATCACAAAAACCCAAATCTACAGAAGTTGGTGTGGACGTGGAGAGAAGGGAACACTTGTGCAGTGCTGGCAACACTGCAAACTGATGCAACCTTTATGGAAAGAAGTATGGAGAATTTTTGAAAAGTTGGCCTTCCATTTGATCCCTCAATTCCATTACTAGGTATTTACACAATAGAAGAAAAATCATTTTGCCACAAAGACATTTGTTTACTGCAGCTCAATTCACAATGGCCAAGTCGTGGAAACAACCCACATGCTGTCCGTGCATGAATGGACTAACAAGGTGTGGTATGTATACATCATGGAATTCAGCCACAAGGAAAGATGGAGACTTTACGTCTTCTGTGTTTACCTGGATGGAGTTGAAATACTTTCTTTTTACTAAAGTATCCCAAGAATGAAAAAAAATCCAATGTACTCAATACTAATATGAAACCAATATATAGACAATCACATGCCTAGACAAATGATGAAATATAAATAAAGTCTAGCAAGGGGGAGGGGAAAGGAGAGAGGATGGATGGAGGAGAGAGGGCAATTGGGGGGATCTCACCTAACGTGCACAGTGTGAGGGGTTCAGCACGCCCCCTGGGTGAAGGGCTCAACTACAACTTGAACCTTATCTTATAGTTGAAAACAATGTAACCTGAAAACGTGTACCTGCATCTTAATCTGAAATTTCAAAAAGAATACGTTTTCTAGAATAAATATTTAAAAAGAACAGTGTGCAAGCTAAAGCAATCCGCAGGTAACCATATCTATATTCCCTCACATCAATCATAACAGGTGCGTTTTGCCTGCTCTTGAACTTCATATAACAGCTCTGTGCCATGTGTACTTCTGGTGAGTGGCTTCTCCCAGTCAATATAATGCTTTTGAGGTTCTTCCAATTTATAATATGTATTAATAGTCATATTTTATTTTTGAATGGTAATCCAACATAAAGATTTGTGGCATTTTATTTATTTATTTATTGATGGACATTTATTTAGTCTGTTGTCTTTTGGAGGCTATTATGAGAAAAAGCTTCTGTGAACCTTTTTGTACATGGCTTCTTATTCACATATGTTTACATTTTTCTTTAGTAAATTACTAGGCGTAATGTTTCTAGGTCAGAGTCTGCAGTACAGATATTTTCAGTTTAGAAGGAACTCCAAACAGCATAATAGTCCATCCATTTAAACATCCACCAATACCATAGGAGTTTTCTGGGTATTCTACATATTCTGCAGAGGATGTCACCATTTTTAATGTTATCCATTTGACTATGTGTGAAACAATATCTCATTATGGTTAAATAGTTACTTTCTCAATAAACCAAATAGATGTGCTGATGTTTTGACTAATGAAGAGCAGAACTTTCTGTACCTACTGGTTATTTCTCCAATTACAAAAGTGCATCATTTGAGTAAAGAATATAGATCTGGAAAATTAAAACTGAAAATACGAGATCACAATCACGTGATCATGAATTCACTTATAACTTTAACTACATATGTGAGGCCTTCAAAGTAAGAATTGCTTTTCATCTTCTTTCCCTCTTTCTTTCTTCTCTCCCTTTCCTTATTATTTTAAAATAATTTTATACTAAATCTCATTTTTTCTCACCAAAATGATTAGGGAACTAAATGTTTTTAAATTCCCTTGTCCTTATTAATTAAAAGCAAATAACTTTTGCAAGATTTTTATGAAAGATTAATCAGTACATCATTACTGACTGAATCAAATCACTTTTTGATGACTTCTGGTTAAAGGTATTTTCTCCTAAATAACAAACAAAAAACAATAACCTGAAAGAGAGTCAATTTGTCAACAAGGACGGTACATTATTAGGGTCAGAATTCTGTCAAACAATAAGAGACATGCATATGGCCTTTATATCGGATCAGTTTTTAGCCTCTCTGATGTTAGGTCAGCATTTACATAAAAAATTATTTGCCAGTCAACATCAAACAATTCAATTCTTGGTTTTCAGTTTAAATTCAAATAGATGACTGGACCTTTCCCTGTAATCATGCAAAATTTAGAAGGATTTGGATACTAAATTGTTATAGACACGCTGTATTTAATTTGAACAGTGTTTAACATGAAAAAACATCACCTTTAAATATTGGGATAGTTAACATAAAAATTCTGCTTTGGCCCTCTTTAAAAATGATAATACCTGGTAAGAATGCCAGTGCTTTCTTCCCAGGAGGCAAGTACTGGGGCCGTGATCTCGGCCTGTAGGTGCACCGCCGCCCTTATCTTCTCTGAATCAAGCCTTTTCCTCACTTTCCATTTCATTGATTCCTGTGTGCACCTAGGCCACATAAACATTTTTTTTTTTTTTTTGCTTGTACAAAAGGTCTTTATTGGCGGGGGATGCTGCAGATCAGCATTAAGGAGGAGAGAGAAGGGGAGAGAGGAGAGAGAGAGGGGAGAGAGAGGTAAAAGACCACATCAGCATTTTAAGACTCTCGTCTAGAGAATATCCCTGATCTTGACGATGAGTCTGAGAGATACTGTTATTCTTATAACTAATACATATGTAATTTTACTATATCCCAGACACTCTTCCAAAGAATCAATGTATATAACCTAATTTAGATCTCAACTTGACCCTATAAGGTAGTAACTTTAGTACCATTTTTTAAAGGTGTTATAATTTTCCATCTAATAATTCTTTAACAATATTCTAGATGTAATCTTCTGATCATTGATTTTTCTCTCAGAATAAAATTGGAACATTATGCCCAGCCGCATATGGTGACATGAGAAAAAAAGGACTGAATCTAAGGGACAGATTATTCCATAACACAATTTAGAAGGAAAAAAAAGTCCTAGGTTGGGCGGCGCCTGTGGCCCATCGAGTAGGGCGCCGGCCCCATGTACCGAAGGTGGCGGGTTCAAACCCAGCCTCCTCCGAACTGCAAAACAGAAAAATAGCCGGGCGTTGTGGTGGGTGCCTGTAGTCCCAGCTACTCGGGAGGCTGAGGCAGGAGACTCGCCTGAGGCAAGAGAATCACCCAAGCCCAGGAGTTGGAGGTTGCTGTGAGCTGTGACACCACAGCACTCTACCGAGGGCGACAAAGTGAAACTCTGTCTCTACCAAAAAAAAAAAAAAAAAGTCCTAGGTAAGGCAAATGTATGTTTTTTATTTGTCTGGAAAGTTCTTCCACCTCCTTTTTCTGATATTGGCATTGTGTTTTATTCTTACATCAGGGATGCTCAAAGCTTTAGGCTTTTCAGGGCCAGTAAATAGTCCAGGCTGTGTTCACACAACCCAGGAGCCACAGTCCTTTACTGGAACTGGTTTCTAGATCACGAGCAGCCGCTTTCCGCAGCCTCCTCCTAGGGCGCTGACCTTGGCCAGCTGAGTCTGCTGCCAGCAGAGGTCTCCGCCTCTCAATGTGAGCAGGGCTACCTGCGGGATGTCCCTGCAGAACTACAGGGGAAAGCAAAGAGCCGGAGGAGGCTGAGGTTCGGCTCAGAGTTGCGGGGAAAGCTCCTGCTATGGAATCGACTATCTCCCTTTAGTTTTGCTTATGCAGATTTCTTTTGTAATTTAGCCATTTGTCACTGCCACAATACTGATGAATGGAGTAGGCAATCAGACAAGCTGACCCCCTCGTGGAAACAGCTGGCAGTTCTACATTTAAACTGATACAAAGATGAAAAATCTAATTACAAGCTAAATACAGAATCCTAAGAAAATCTAGCTCAGGAGATTCAGGACTGGAGACAGATCAGGAATTCAAAGTAAGATCTCATAAGCATCAAATTCTGAGTAAAATGTCAGGAAGAGGATTCAGCCCCCCTGGCATCGACCAATGTGTGTGTTCTTATAATCTAAGGTCACGGTCAGTCCTGCCCAGAGACATAAGTTTCCAGAAGGTAAAAGGAGCACAGATGGTTAAAATCTGGGGAACAACAGGCTGCTTCACATTCACCCAGCAATGCCACGGCAAATCAATCTTATGAGAAGGAGAGAGGATTTGCACAAAACTATTACGATTCAATTGACTGAAGAAGAAGTAGCACTAGCAGTAAACACCTGGATGTATTTCCAGGGAAGAGCTGAGTAGGTAACAAACAGTATGTTGTATGTTACCTATTATATATTACATGTATAAACAGCATATTATATAGTAGCATGAATGATTATACATCATAAAAGAGAACCATCTTTCAGCTCCAGCATGACTTGAACAACAACAAAAGTCTCACAAGCATTATGGAAACCATTGAATGCATCTTAACTGTTCTCATTACAGCAAACGTAATAATTGCGAACCCAGCATGAAAAGATTCCAGGCCCACCTGCCTCTTGTCATCAATTGTAACCCTTCTGCACTTAAGTCTGCTCTCACCTGGCTTTCCCTCCTCGCCCCCACTTCTTACTTTGGCCCACTTGGATGTTCTGGTCCCTGTTTACTTTGGTTACTTTTCAGATAGACGGTAAATGCCACCCGCCCCCACGCTCTATGGAGTCACTGACTTCTTACCCATTCAAGACAGAAAAGACATTGAGTAAACATGAATGGACACTTACAGAAAAATCCAAGAACAGTCCAAAAACTGTAAATACACATTAGCTAAGACAACTTTCACTCTTTCAGAAAATAGCTATCGAATTTGGGAAAGAAAAACTAAAATCACACAAATGAGACAGTGTGGTAAAACCACAGAGACGATACATGCCATCTTTTTGTTTTAAAATAAGTGAGTAGAATCTCTGAGTATCATTTACAATTAGAAATTTTAAGATTTAATAGAGACCATCAATTCATTCTTGTTAATGGCTCAAAATGCATCTATTGGCATTTTGAATTGTATTCTTTCTCATTCCTTCTTTGAGGTTCCTGGGGAAAAAAACGAAATGTCTACAAGCTTTTAATAGAACAAAGTGTGTGTCAGCTTTACCCACGAATTTCGGCACTGGTGCCTCTGATCATCAATTTACTTTAGCTTTGTTCCTGACTCACAAAAATGTTAAGTACCCAAGGGATTAAATTCTAGTCCCTTGGGGTTCTGCCCACAAACAAGCTGATTTGGTCTAGCAATCAAATGAGATTTGTTTTACAAGAAGCTACGAACGCAATTACTGAAACTAAACACAAATAGAAAAGAGGAACGGGTTGCCAGGATGAAAAGAGTGTCAGGCTTTCAGAACAAAGAAATAAAGACTATCTATAGAACATCCACTGTCAATGAGGCAGACATCTGCCCAATTTCTGAAGATAATCTTTTTTTTTTTTTTAATTACTGGTCATTCCATGAAGTGCAATGATAGAACGTATCTGGATTCTCAACTCTTTTCACACCCACAAACATAGCTATAGATTAATTTAGCAGAATAGAGTTCCCAGAAGAATTTATACATAAAAGAATTAGAATACACACACACACACACACACAAAGTAGAGAAATGTTGGACGAATATAAACAGCTCCGTTATTTTCATCCTAATACATTTTCTAATATCTTGTATTTTCTAATTTATATTCACATCCACAAACTGTTAGAGGAGAAAAGATATATGGTTCCATTTATTTGCTTTATCTATGGATCTCATGAGAAAGCTAGATAATTTAATGTGAGTTTACTTGTTGTATTAATTAGCCTAGTATTGTCTATGTTCAAAAGTTTATAAAATAATTAAGAATTCTATAGTAATGTGGTATAGAAATACAAAAATAATATAAATAGTATTAAAGTCTAATTTTATCAAAGTGATATTTCCAGGGCAGTGCCTGTGGTTCAGTTTGTAGGGTGCTGGCCCCATATACCCAGGGTGGCAGGTTCAAATCTGGCCCCAACCTAACTGCAACAAAAAATAGCCGGGCATTGTGCTGGGCGCCTGTAGTCCCAGCTACTCGGGAGACTGAGGCAAGAGAATCACCTAAGCCAAGAGCTGGAAGTTGCTGTGAGCTGTGATGCCACAGCACTCTACTTATGGCAATAAAGTGAGACAGAGTTTCACCAAAAAAAAAAAAGTGATGCTTCCAAAGTGGAAACTAAGGATGCCTACAATTATTGATTCTTCTTTTCTTCCTTATTTAGTGGATAGTAGTGAAGGAAAAAACAAAGGTTATGATATATGTTATTAATTGCTGTACTACAGAAGAGATACATATGTATACGTTAAGTATTATCAGTACCTATTAAAATATAATGAGAAAAAATGATACAGATATTTTCATTCACAAATGTTCTCCTAGGAAAATATTTCAATATCTGATAAGAGAGCGCCACAAAGACAGACACATCCTTGGAAAGATGACTGGGAAAAGAGAAAGGAACAGAAACCAGGGCCAGGAGGGACAAAGCAGACAGAGACCCTTGTCCTGAGGTCACACCGGCAGCCAGTCACCGACCCGGTAACAGATAAAATGCTGTGTCACTAGAAATTTGTCATTCTTTGAAGATTTATGAGTTACGTGTTTTGTGACTGCCAGATAAAACAGTTATTATGATACAAAGTAGTGATAATTGCAATAATGACCCTAATTATAATAAAACGTTAGAAAATTGCTTCATAGAAACATTATGAGCGGAGAAAATGAGTGCATGAAAAAGCTTGTAAGACAGATCACACGGATAATCTCTGTCAAAAAATATCAATAAAACTTACACATGTTCATTCTTATGCAGAGACAGCGGGTGGCTGCTGTTGCCAGTGAAAAATAACAAGTCACCACGAAACCAAGAGATCCAAAAAAAACAAAAAAAACAGAGGCTTTGTATCCAGAATCGGTCTGGCTGGTACAGTGGTTTTTACCTGTAGTCACAGATACTACGGAGGCTGAGCTGGGAGGGTCACTTGAGCCTGAGAGTTTAGGATTGCAGTGAGCTCTGATTGTGTCATGCACAGCCTGGTGACACAGTGAGACCCTGTCTCAAAAAAAAAAAAAAAATTAAAGAAAAAACTAGTATGGTGCAAAATTTTTATACTACAAACACAAAATGAAATGGTCACTTTGCAGGTATCCCTATATATAGTAAAGTCTGAAAGTATGAAAATTTGCTACAGACCCCCTATCAAAGTTACATGTAATAGAGGAACCTTCTGGTAAACTCAGCAACCAGTGAGAGCTACAGATGAATGTTGATTTGTGAAGATGAAATTCAGGCTGAGATTTATATGATAGACCTTCAAAAGTTCAAACTCTGTTTATTTTGTGCTTTGGGGGGGTTTCAAAATAAGAATTTTGTAATTTAACAATAAATGTGACCACAGGAATATGTAACATAAGGAATTTTTATTTGTGTCATTTCAATAGGAAAGAAAAATAGCACTCTAGAACCTTCTGGAAGCTTTTACCATTCTGGAGGCAAAATTGTAGGTAGTTAGCAAAGTCTGATAACCACAAAGTCCCACAAACAGCATACTTTTCCTGGCTTACGTTCTTTAGTTTTTCTTATCTGCTAAACATATCCAGTCATCAGTAAATCCTAGAACTAAATGTTGTTCATTAAACACTGTGGATCCAGTCAGTAGACAGTTACAAAAAAGTTATTACAACTAGACCCTCCGAGAAGATTGACTTACTTTCAAAATTAGTGGCATTAAAAAGATATATAATATTTCAGATGCTTAAGAAAGTTGATTTAAAAAACCTAATTTTTCTTTTTTTTTTTTTGAGACAAAGTCTCTGCTGCTCTGGGTAGAAGACCTTGGCATCATAGCTCACAGCAGCCTCAAACTCCTGCCCCAGCCTCCTAAATAACTGGGACAATAAGCACCTATGAGGAAGGACGCTGGCTAGTTTTTCTATTTTTAGTAGAGACAGAGGCTTCCTCTGGCTCAGGCTGGTCTCCAACTCCTGAGCACAAGCAATCCTCTCGCCTGGGCCTCTTAGAGTGCTGGGATTACAAAGCTGAGGCACTGAGCCCTGCCAAGAACTCTAAATTTTTGAAATCAGCATTGTTTTTAAAGGTTTTACACTGGAAATCCCTGCAAGTATGATTTGATACTCAGTAAGCCCCTCAATGCAGCAAAGTGTGCACAGGGAAACACAGTGTCCCTTTGTGCATAATGCCATCAAATCCTGTGTCTGACATGGCCAGTGACACACAACTCAAAAGAAAATGCAAAAGCTTCACAGTTCATGGAGTGGAAGCTTGCTCAACCTTAGGGAAATTCCACAAGTCTCACCTTATCCTAACAGTATATACCAATTTTCTTTACATAAACCTCTTCTCTCTTAAAATAATTTCCCTTAATACTATTACTCTATCTCTCAGCGGCTTAAGATGCTGCTTTAAACTTGTTCAGGTAAACATTTTATTCCCAAACTCAGATCCTTCCCAAAACCAAATCTATCCCAGGAAAAAAGAAAAAGAAAACTTTAAAAAATACAATTATAAACAAAGTATCAACTGTTAAAAATATATGGTATGTAAAGTTACATGTTTAATCCTAAACCATCTGATGCACTTACTTCATCTTATGATAACTTATAACATTGTTAACTTCTAGATAGACCCAGACGCTGAAATTACCTAAAGTTGTAATTATCGCCATCAAACAAAAGTCTAACTATTTTTAAGTTCATGATATAAATTTAAGAAAACTGATTATTCCTTCTCACATAACATTTTTAAGTTGTAAAATATGTTCTAAACATTAGTTATGGGCAGTAACTAATGCACATTAACAAAATTGATGTTCACATTTTTTTCCTGCCATGGCATGTACACCCTTAGATTTTTATATTAGGAAAGATTATTTTGAACTTATATCTTTAAGTGTAACCTTTCTGGTCACTAATCACAAAGAGAAATTCAGTCAAAATATTTTTTACATAACATTGATTGAGATATAGTCTTCAAATAAATAATATATTATGTCTGTAGACTTTCAAACTGCCTCACAGAACTTTTAAATCCCAAACACACATTTCCCACAAGAACTTTTACTCTTACATTAAGCCTCATCTAGAAACTACAAATGTCAAAATTATTTCTACTCTGCTGCATCAGCTCAAAAATCAAGTTACATTCTGGAGATAGAAAATTGAAATGATATTTCTCCTCCTCATATACTTGAAGTATTTTAAAGATGTGTCCAATGTATAATACATTCAGTATGTTTTATAAAGTCTAATTTACCTTTCAAGTCTTTCTAGCATAATGAAATGACAATCATGTAAATTTCAGTATTTTGTAATTTAATACTCTTGAAATAAACACGTGTCAACACTTTTAGAAAACTAACTTTCCAAAGAGTAAACTTGACAAAGGCTAATTAAACTATTTATTTTTCTGCATAAACAACTGGGTTTATATGAACATTTGAAGTCCAGTTGAAAGTTTTCAGTTATTCTGACTACAAAAAAACACTTGTAATTACTCCCGATCCCGTGATAATTTGTCTCTGTGAGTCAGAATTGTATATTGTTCCCAAAGCTCTGAGATGAACTGCTTTGTTCATGGGTTATGTGAAAGTGCACCATTGTTTACAGGCTTACTTGATAAATGTTTCTTGCTTCTTTAAATCCAAAAGGATGTTGATTTTTTTTTTGCCTTTGACCTCTGGAGACACTTCATTATGAGTGATATTCAGTTCCTCTCTCCTTGTCTCACTCTCACTTAAAGGACAATTTAAAAAATGCCTTGGCATCCAAGAATTGGTAGAAATTAAAAAAAAGAAAACTTAGAATTAGGTAAAATAGTGCAGTGTTTCTTTAGCGATCTTCTATCCTATGACCTTCTTTCTCTGAGTGATGGGTTTTAAAATTACCTTTCTTTTGATTTTTGCATGTTTTTGTGGGAAAATATGCCACTAACCACCTTAAGTCTATCACGCTGGAGGTATTTTCCATCACCTATATTTGTTATCTAGTTCTGTGTAATTTTTTGTCCCCAAAAGTCATGGTTTAAAACAAAACGTTCATTATCTCACAGTTGTTTGGGGTCAGGAATCTGCTTCTCAGCTTGGTGGGCTCAGCATCTCTGAAGAAGTTGGAGCCAACATTGCAGTCATCTTAAAGCTCAACTGGGACAGGTGCCTTCCAAACTCATTCCGGTGGCTGTGGGCAAACCCGTCCCTCCTGGATCGTGGTCAGTCCATCAGTGTTTATGGCCAGTGAGCCTCGACCAACACCGAGAGTGGAAGAGACACTCAGAACGGACCAGAGTCTCCTTGTAACCTAACATGAAGTGACAATCCATCACTTTTCCTATAGTCTGTCCATTCAAAGACAACAAATAAATGAACCATGCTCCCGGGGAGGGAACCACAACAGAACACGGACACCGGGAGATGGAGATCTTTACGATTCCTCTTGGAGGATTCCAAACATGAACATCTTCCCTAGAAAAGGAGCTTCTATACCACTTCCCCGTTAAATATTTGCTCAGAATTGAAATGACAATTTTACCTCATTTTAAAAGTCTCTATCTGTGCCACGTCAGTGCTTTAGGAAGGTGATGGAGACACGTCTGGCTTTCATTCTAGAGGAAGGAGAACATACAAAATCAAAAGACAATAACGTAAGTAAGATGAAGGGAAAAACAAACAATGATAGAATAAAATGAAGGGCTAATGGGAGGTGATATTTAATAATTATTGTGGTTAATTAGAGAAGGTTTATCTGGAGAAGCACTTGTAAGATGAGAGCTGAATGGCAATAAGGAATTAATCTTCTTGTCTCATAGGGATAATGCCAGGAGTAGAATTCTACAGGCAAGAGAAAGAGTAAGGCAAAGACTCGGGTGGGAAAATCCTTACGGAGCAAATTATGAACATTTCTTGAGCCTGATATAAAGTTAAAGGCCTCAGATCTTCTAGAACATTGTAAGCCATTGGAAGGATTTGGACTCCATGGAAGTGTAATGAAAAGTCAGTGAGTGTCTGAAGTGGTTGTAGCAGGCAGAGGAAATGAGAGATTTATCTCATTATCTCTTTATAAGAGATTTTTTTTTTAAGAAAAGAAGTATTAAAATCATGTTTGCATGCTGATGGGACTGAGGTAGGGAGGGAGATGTAGATAATCCCAAAGAAAGAAGCCAGAGGCATACTTTATTTATTAGCAAATATTTCTTGAGTACCATTATGGGCCACATTTATATAAATAGGAAATATGGAATACACTTTCTACTTTAGACTAAAAATAATAAACAAGATATATTATGTAAATATACAGTATGTCAGTTTATTAAAGAGAAAAATAATGCTGGCAATTTTAGGTGAGATAACCAGGTAAGTTATTGATAAAGTGATATTTGAGTAAATGGCCGAAAAAAAATAGGAAAACTATCATGCAGATATCTGAGGAAATAACTTTCCAGGGATAGGGAGTAGCAAGTATAGATGTTCTAACTCTAGAACATGCTTGACGTGTTTGAAGAACAGCAAAAAGGCCAACGCAGCTGAGGTCAAGTACATCAGAACAAACAGACCTCATCAAGGAAAGAAGGAAAACCATATGCTGTGGCTGGATAGATTCTGTAGGGATTTCACTTTCTACTCTGAATGAGCATTTGTGATGGGCTGCTGGAATAAAAGCCTACTACTGAGTTCGCAAGGGAACTCTGAGAAATAAACAGGAGACGAAAAGATGAGTCTCTTGAGAAGTGTTACTTAAAGAAATGGGGGAGAATGTAGTGGGAGGCTAAAGAAAATATGAAATCATCATGGATTTTGTTTCGTTTTTTCGAGGTAGGGTCTGACTCTATTGCTTGGGCTACAGTGCAGTGACATCATCACAGCTCACAGCAACCTCACACTCCTGGGTTGACGTGATGCTCCTGCCATGGCCTCCTGAGTAGCTGGGACCACAGGTGCACTCCACCAGGACAAGCTTTTGATGTTGTTGTTGTTAGTAGAAATGGAGTCTCATGTTCAGACTAGTCTCAAAGTCCTGTCTCAAGTGATTGCCTCACATCAGCCTCCCACAGTGCCAGGAATACAGGCATGAGCACCACTCCTGGCTGGGAAAGGTTCTTAAATGGAATAAATATCAAACTGTTTGCAAGCCGTTAGGAATGGCCCAATAGAGTAATGTCTTTGCCCTGTTTCTATCACCATGTCTTCTCACCCTCCTTTCCTGGTTCCTTTTCAACTACTTAACTTCTAAATTTTGGAGTGACCCAGGGCCCAGTTCACGGACCCCACCTTCTTTTTCACTAACTTTTCAGGTGATTTTCCCCTGATTCTTGGCATTTATATGATATATAACTCTCAAATGTGTATACTTATCCCAACATCTTTTCTGAACATTAGACTCACATATATGATTTTGCTTTCAACAGCACTACTTAGATGTTTGAACAAACTACTCAGATTTCCAGGACTGGACATCTGATTCACCTCTGCCCATACCACAGCCATTCTCATTAGTTAAGTAAATAATCTTTCCATATTTTTAGCTCTTTAGGCCTAGACAAATTATTCTTGAAAATGTTTATTTCACAGTCTTTATCCCCGTTTACTGACCAATGTATTTGGTGTTACCTTGAGTATATAAAACCAGCCCAACAGCATCTTACAACTTCCCGGCTAATCTCTAATCAGCCCCTACAGCCAGAGCCAGAAAATGCACATTGCGATCATCAGAGTAACTTCCAACTTCCAGCTGGGTTCCCTTTATTTGCTCTTAACCCCTTATTGTCTTCTTCTAATTGATAGCCAGAGTAATGAATGTTAAGCCATAAGCCACATAGATTTACTCCTATTTTCAAAATTCTTTGAAGGCCAAACATCTCATTCAGAATAAAAGCCAAATAACTTGCAAAGCCCTACAAGGCCTCACCTATTTGAAAATCTTCCTAGCCTGTGTCCCAGTGCTGTCCTCACCTGTCTCACCTTCTCGGTGATGCTGATGGAGCCATGCGCACAGCTCAGAGCCCTCCTGTTTTGCTGTTTCCTTTTCCTATAAGGCTCTTTCTTTAGAAATATGTGTGGCTTATTTCTCTCCTGCCTTGACCTCATTGTTAAATGTCCCCTTCCTAGAAATTCTTCTCTGACTGCCCTCAGAAAAGAGCAGCTCCCTCATGGAATTAAATACTTTTCTGCCTTTTTTTTTTTTTTTTTGGCAGTTTTTGGCCGGGGCTGGGTTTGAACCCACCACCTCCTTCAGGGGGTCCAGGACCCTGCTCCTTTGAGCCACAGGCGCTGCTTATACTTTTCTGGTTTTATGTTTGTTACTGTATTTTTACCTGTTCTTTTTTTTTTGTACTCTTCTACATACAATGTAAGTTTCTTCCCCCTGTCTACATCGAATCCCTATTCAGTGGTTACTATAGTGCCTGACTTATTATAAAACACCAGCAGGTAGCTGTTGAATAAATGGATGAATTTCTTCCACACGCTTCCCTGCCTGTCCTAGTTGACGCCCAGCTTTACGGAGCACTTGTTGATGAAGCAGGTGACACTCAGGCCCCAACTGCTCTGCCCCACTGTCCTGGTTTTGATTTTTTTATTTTTGAAAGTAGCTCCTTCTCAGGCTTTTGCCATTTCTCACAACTTTTTCTTCCCCATCATTACCAGTTCCTTTTAAGTGATCATCTTTCTCAGCAAGTCCGTTTGATGTTTATCCCCTTTTTCAGACTTATCGTCTTAACTCTCATTATTTCCTACTCTGCTTAGTTAAATTCATCTATTCCCACCTTATGTGTCTATATCTTGGTATTTTCTATAAAATCTTAATAACAATGGCTCTAGTTTGGCTATGAACTCCCCGTCAGTGGTTGGACACTTGCCTCTGATTCTAGGTTTTGGGGAATGAGGCTTTAAAGCTCCCGTTCAACAGAGCTTTGGGCAATTTTATGTGCACTAGGGTGTAGAACCTAATTCCATACCTGAAAACTGAAGAGCAAACTAATTTCAAAGCAAGCAGGAAAAAAAATTAAGAATCAATATTTGAGAAGAAAGCAGTGTATGTTAAAACAATAAATCCATACAGAAAAATTAATGAATCCAAAAACTCTTTCTTTGAAAAGATAAACAAAATACATTAACTTCCATCCAGAGGAAGAAAAAGTAAAAGAGAAAAGACATCAATTACTATTTTCAGAAATGAAAAGGGGGACATCACTATAAATCCCATGAATGTTAAAAGAATTTATATATATATATATATATTTGTATAATTTTTTAAAATATCTTTAGTGATACAGATTCTCAATCTCACTCCCAGAAGGGACTGCCCTGGAGAGATCTCGGCTCCCTGAAACCTTCAGCTCCCAGGAAGAAGCAAGATATTCCTGACTCAGTCTCCCAAATAACTACGACTACAGGTGCATGCCACCACACCGGGCTAATTTTTTGTTTACTTATTTTTATTTATTTATTTATTTATTGCAGTTTTTGTCTGGGGCTGGATTTGAACCCGCCACCTCTGGCATATGGGGCCGGCACCCTACTCTTTGAGCCACAGGCACCACCCTATTTTTATTTTTGGTGTAAATGGATTCTCATATTGTTGTCTAGGGTGATCTTGAAGTCCTGGTACCAAGTAACTCTGGTGCTTTGGCCGTCAGTAGGGTTGGGAATACGGGTGCAACCCACCACACTTGGACTAAAGAAGTATTATAAACAACTTCATGCCCAATGAAGTTTTAAAAGACACACCAATTCCTTGAAAAACATAATCTGCAAAATTCACACAAGAAGAAATATCAATCTTAATTGGCTTATATCTGTTAGAGAAATTGAATCAATAATTTAAAACTTTCTAAAACACAAAGTCTAAGGCCTACTTGGATTCACTGGTAAATTTGACCAGGCATTTAAAAACAATATTTTGTCCATTCTCTACAATTTCTGCAAAAAAATAGAGGCAGAGGTATTACTTCATAACTCAATCTAGAAGCCAGGACTATTCTTATATTGAAACCAGACAGATACATTGCAAGAATAAAACAGATCAAGCTCTTTCATGAACACCGATGGAAAAAAACTTTAACAAAATATTAATGAATCAAATCCAAAATGTGTAAAAATAATTATAGGCCATCAACAAGCAGGGTTTATCTCAAGTATACAAGTCTGGCTCAACAACAGAAAGCCAGTAAATATAGACTGTTACATCAACAAACTAAAGAACAAAAATCACATGATTATTTCGATAGATGCAGAATAAAAAGCATTTGAGAAAACTCAACACCTGTTTAAGATAAAATATCACTAAACTGGGAAAACAGGTAAAGTTCGTGAATTTGATAAAGAATATTTACAACATAACTACAGGCAACATTGTACTTAGTGGCAGGAACCTTGAAGCTTCCCTGCTAAAATTAGGACAAGGCAAGATCTCTTCTCAAGGATATCTCTGAAGTCAGGGTTATCCTAGAAGTCTCAGTTAATGCAAAAAGGTTAGAAAAGATAAGATAAAGCATACAGATTGGGAAGAAATAAAACAATCACTACCTTTGTTTATGGACAACATGATTGCCTATGTAGAAAATCAGACATTGAAAGCGCACACACGCACACACCCTTGCTGGAATTAATCAGCAGTTAGAAGCAGAGTCCCAGAATACAAGGTTTACATGTAAAAATCAATCTTTTCTTCTATATAACAACAACAGCTACAAACTTTCCTGTTAATTATGGTTGAACTTTTACAGATATAGGTGAGTCATAATTTTTATATGACATATAGGGTGTCTTTAAAGTTCCCGTGCAATCTACAATGTAAAACTAGTTTTAATTTCACATGAACTTTATGGACACTCTGTACATTTTCTGTGCATAACCCATCTGGCAAATAGTAAACACTCAATAAATATTAAATTAGTAAAAGTGAAAGAATAAATCCATTTGGCACAGCATAGATGTCTGTCAGGACATGTGTCACCAAAAGTACTTGAAGAAAAACACACTACACAAGCTTAGTACCACTATAAATATATATGCTTTCTAACTATGACAGTTACAAAATATTCCGTTAACATTTTTAACTGTCTCTTAACTGCTTCTCCCATTTTTCTTAATGAAAATTTGCTTCATTTTTGTAAGCACCTTAGCAGTCTATGACACTTATATTTAACAGCTACTTTAATTTTCTCTTTTACAATAAAAAAAGTGAAGGACTCTGGCTGGCCATTACATCTCATGCTTCACAATATGTACTCTTATGCTCACCTGCACTTCTTTGCTCCAGTTGCAAAAGCGGAAATTTCTTTCTGTCTGAAGTCATGCTTCCTGATACTGCTTCTGACACAAAATATTAGGTTTTTTAAGTGCCGTGAAATTCCCCAATTCCCTAACACCAACTAGGCCTCCAGTAGTTCATTTCCACCCTCACATTATTTATGAATTCAGCTGAGTATAAATTCAGGGGTTCCCACATCTCCCCCTCATATTTGTTAACTCGCTAGGATGACTCATAGAATTAAGGATAACACATTATTTATATTTAGTAGTTGATTGTAAAAGAGACAGCCAGGGACAGCCAGATGGAAGAGATGACGAGCGCAGGGCACTGAGCTTCTGTGTCCCCTCAGGACACACCTCAGGTGCATCATCTAAGGTAACCACAGAAGTTTAATTTCTCCGTGGTATTAGCAGTGCTTCTGACCCTGATATTCAGACCTTTCTGTGTGCCACTGACTCTCCAGTCTACAGCACCCATCCCGATTTGATAAATTGTCATAATGGAAACTCTGAAAAATATGTCGATTTTTTTGTATAAAATGTGTACCTGTAGTTACTAGAGGCTCTTTTTAGCATTAACTAGGTCCTTGAATATTTAAGGTTAATATATATCATGGCCTTTGAGTCCTGCCCTGAAACTATATTTCCTCATTTCTCAGTTTCCATAATTTCTGAACCAAAGTTGATTTGTAGTCTGTTGAATAATAAACCATTCTCACATTTATATAGTGACAGAAATAAACACCACCTAAAGGAGAGACAAATTATTTCTGAAATAAAAATAATTCTAGGTTTATTTTTATTTTATTTTTATTTTGAATATTTAACATTTATTCTTAATTGTAATAAAATGCACATAACATAAAATTTATCATTTTAACCATTTGTGAGTACACAGTTCAGTAGTTAAATATGTTCACGTTGAACAACCAATCACCAGAATTTTTCATTTTGCCAAACTAAAATTCCATTTTCATTAAATAACATTTTGTCCCACCCCTCCAGACCCTGGCAACCAGCACTCTACTTTCTGTCTTGTAAGTTTCAGGAATTGGGCTTCTCTGGGCATTTCATATATGCAGAGATGCAGCAGGTGCCTTGCCTAGGACTAGCTCACTTCACGTGTCATCACATGCTCAGCATCCGTACATGTCCTCGCTACTGTGTGTGAGAACTTTCTTCCTTATTCAGACTGAATAACATTCCACTATATGGGTATTCCACATGCATCAGTTGACACTGGGATTGTTTTCACCTTTCGGCTATTGTGAATAAAGCTTCTATAAATATGGGTCTACAAATATTTCTTTGAGATCGTGATTATATATATTATATACACACATACACTTATATTCAGAAGTAGAATTGGGATGGCAATTCTGTTTTAATTTTATGAGGAACGACCATTTTGATTTTCACAGTAGCTGAAATACTGTAGTTTACATTCCCACCATTAGGGCTTAGGGTTCTAATTTCTCCCTTTCTACCCAGCACTTGCTTTTTTCTGTTTATTGGGTAGCATTTCCCCGATGAACATGGAGTGGCAACTCACTATATTATAGTTTTTATTTTCATTGTCCTAATGATTAGTGATGTTGAGTATCTTTTCGGTGAGCTTACTGGCCATTTGCACCCCTCTTTGAAGAAATGTTTATTTTGGTTCTTCACTCACTTTTTAATGGAATTTAGTATGTTTTGGCTATTGAGTCATACAAGTATTTTATTTATTCTAGATATTAACCCCTTGCCAGATGTACGATATGTAAATATTTTCTCCTATTCTGTAGGTTGCTTTCTTAATCTGTTTTGTTTCGCTGAAGTAATTTAAAAGATAAGAGGTTAATTTAGCTCATGTTTCTAGAAGCTGGGAAGTTCAAGCTCAGGCAGCTGCATCTGGCCAGGTTAGGGGAGAGATCTGCTACATTGTAACAAGGCTCAGAAGCAGAAGGGCACATAGGAACTTGCAAAAGGAGCTCAAGCATGAGAAGGAGCCCCACTTACCAAGCTGCTCTTGGGGTAACTAACCCATTCACCTGAGAGCAGGAACTCACCCCTGTAACAGAGATATTAGCACTTCTTCACAATCTAATCTCCTCTTAAAGGCACCACTTCCCAGCAGCACTGCGAGGACTAAGTCTAAGGATGACCTTTGGTGGGGACCAGCCATATTCAACCTACAACAATCTGCTTCTCCCAGCCGATGCAAAAGAAACTTGGGTCCTCCTTATAATGCAAAATACATTCTACTCTAATAGTCCCAAAGTTTTAACTCCTTCCAGCATTAACTTAAGAATCCAATGTCCATAGTCTCATTTGAGACTCAAAGCAAAATCCTTCCAGCTGTGAGCCTACAAGTTACATCCTTCCATCCAGTGGGCACCATACCCGATAGGTGTGAATTTAACCACCCCCCTTCCCCATCTCTAGCTTTCTCTAACTGGTTTAATAAGAAGTCAATAACTGAAAAAAAGTTATATACTACTAACATACAATGGTAGCGGAGGTTAGTGTACACATTCCTTTCCCAAAAGAGAAAAATAGGAAGGAAAAAAAGAAGCCACTTTTGCAAAGTAGGTCTAAGCTCAGAAGGGCACCCATGGAAACTCCAGGCTGCAGAATAATCTCCCTTGACACATGTCCCCCTTCCCGAGCACACTGGCATGAGAGGTGGCCTGTCAAGGCTTCAGGCAGCCCCACTCCTGTGGCCTTGCTGGGTGCAGCCCACATAGCTGTTCTCACCTGTTGGAATTTCATTCTGGGGCTGCAACTGGACAGTTTTGAGGTCCTGGGGGTAGCTCTGCTCCCAGGGCTCTCCTACTTACTGCTCTGGCTTTAGTGCTGCAGTTTTTTTCCTGGGTCACCAGGCAATTTGTTCATTCATGAAATCTAGGCAGAGGCCTCTATACCCCTACAGCCTTGGATTCTGTATGGCTGCAAAATTAGCCTGTGAAAACCCTGTGGAGGTCTGCAACTTGCATATTCTGGGTTTTCTGCAGGCAGAAAAGTGGGTGGATCCACCCTGGGGGCCACTTAAACCATGGCTGGGGCCACCCAGGGCACTGGGTAGGCAGGCAGCAGGTTCCCAAGGCAGCCGTGGCCCAACTCCCAATCTGCTCTTCCCTCTTAGGTCCCTGGGCTTTTGAAGAGGGGCAACCTGGAAGATACTTGCTGTGCCTTGGGGTCTGTTCCCAGTGTTTTGATAATTAGCGCCTGGCTCCCTTCTAGCCTCATTAATGTCCTTGGCAGTCAGAGGCACACTTTTGGTTTCCTCTCCTAAAAATATCCTTTTATTCTTTACCACATGGCCTGGCTACAAATTTTCCAAATCTTCTCACTCTCTTTTTCTCCCACAGTTCACTGGAAGCCAATCAGGAGTAAATATGCAGAAGTCTGAGTACTTTTCTTCTTCTTCTTCCAGATCTACTATTCCATCACTTTTTAGTCCAGCATTCCACAAAATCCTAGGGCGTGAACACAAGGCCGTCAAATTCATTGCCACTATATTACAGGGTGGCCTTTACTTTAGTTCCCCTAAGATATTATTTCTTTCCAGCTGAGAATGCATTAGAATGACTTTTGCTCTTTGTTTCTCTGTTAGCATTCGTCTAGGACACTTCCTTGAGTTCTAAGATGTTCCAGACTTCCCTGAGTCTCCTCATCTCTGACCCTACCCAGAAGTATCTTTGGTGTTTTTCCTTCATAACAATAAGGCTTTTTCTGCCTGTTTCTTCAAATTCTTCTAGCCATTGTGCATCAATCAGTTGCAAAGTCACTTCTACACTTTGTCGATTTTCTATCTTACTCTGTTTTGTGTCACAATAAATGAACATCTGAAACTGGGTATTTTATAGTATAGGTTTATTTGGGTCTCCAAGCTGGGAAGTTCAAGACCAGGTAACTGCATCTGGTGGGTTCTGACACTGGCCTTGTGCTACTTGAAAACATGGTGAAGAAATGGAAGGGAATTACAACGCACCCAGAGAGATCAGATGTGACAGACAGACTTTTTTTAATAACCTGCTTTCAAGTTCACTAATTTAATCTTGCTGGAGCAAGAAAAGATACTAATTCCTCTTAACAAACTAAACAAACGTCTTAAAGGCATCACTCCCAGTGAGCTCCTCCCTGGGACAAAGTCTAACTTTTGGTGAGAACAAATCACACTCAAATCATAGACGTTGCTCTTTCACTCTATTGATTGCATCCTTGATGCACAAATGTTTTTTCATTATGATGGAGCTCAATTTATGTATTTTTTTTCTTTTGCTGCTTGTGTTTTTTGTATCACTTCCAAGAAATCATTTCCAATTCTGGTGCCATGATGGTTCCCTTTGTCTTCTTGTAAGAGTTTTATTGCTTTTGCTCTTACATTCAGGCATTTGATGCATTTTGTGTGAAGAACACATTATTAGTGTATAGAAATGCAACTGATTTTCATGTGTTGACTTTGCATCCTGCAATTCAGCTGAATTTGAGTTATGGCTACACTTTAACAGTTTTTTTTTTTTTTCAAATTTTTAGAACTTTCCACAAGTAAGATCATATTGTCTGTAAAAAGACTATTTTCCATCTTCTTTTCTGATTTCAAAGTACTTCATTTTATTTTCTTGTTACATATTCTACAGCAGAGGAATCCAGCAGCATATTGAATGAATGTGGGTGTCCCAGTCCTATCCGATTCAAGGTTTCTTTTTATATGACAAGCAGAGAAGTTAAGGTGAATGCCAAGCATTTTCTTGCTTGATTGATATGATTGAATTTTATGTTCTAATGGTATATCTTTTATACTTATTTCAATTTGCAGAGTGATTATAATCATCTTCATGGTGGAGATTTGTGGTCAGTTACTCAACCAGATCATTGTTCAACACTTGATTTTACTTCATTCAATAGCAAAGATGTAAGAGAAGGAATCTGTGGAATGCTCTTTGCTCTCACAGGCTGGGTAATTTAACAACAGACTGGCAATAGAACAGTAAACCATAGGCGTTGTTGCCTTGAGACAGGGTATAATACCTGACCAAAGCAACAGATTTTTCATTTTTCTGAGAACTTGTTTTCAATACAGTGTTCATGCAGCTGAGCACTGGATGCCATCTCACTGGCAGTGTTCATGCAGCTGAGCACTGGATGCCCAGAGGTGTTCACAACCATGATGGGGGGAGTTCCCTTTAGCCTCAATTTACAGTTCCTTTGAAAAGCAGTGATCATCTTTGTATTTAGCTTTCTAAAATATTTCATTTTCCTTTTGTGGCCAATGAACCTCAATTTTTTAGGCAAACCAGCCTCCATTGTCTAATCCTAAATCTAGAGGCAGCTTTATCACTTACATTTGACATGGACGGCTATACGAATCTATTTGACTTATTTAATTCATTGAAAGAGGTAATTTTCTAACTAAGTGCTATCGGCATGAAAGATTTAAGAAGCTGCCAGGTGAGCAGGTTCATCTTTACTAACTGGCACGGTCATGTCAAGACACAAAGGCAACACTTACTGTGGGTCTCTCTTCACAAGAAGAGCAGAACTCTAAGTACATGGTAGGAATCTTTTCACATCTTCTGAGTTTGATATAGTTGACTCTGGAACAACATGAGTTTGAATGGCCTGGGTCCATTTCTACATGGATTTTTTTTCAATAAATATATTGGAAAATACTTTGAAGATTCATAACAATTTGAAAAAATTCAATCATACTACATAGCCTAGAAATATCAAAAAAAAAAAAGTTGAGAACAAAGTATGTCATGATTACATAAAATACATGTAGGTACTCGCAACTTATGTTAATAGATTATGTTATCGGTAAGGCTCTGGTTAATAGCAGCTTCTAGTAGTGAATTTAGGGAGAGTCAAA
>CAUYON010117734.1:0-14539 GCA_963573935.1 Arctocebus calabarensis
TCATTTAAAAAAAAAAGCACAGGCTCGGCGCCTGTGGCTCAACGGGCTAAGGCGCCAGCCACGTACACCTGAGCTGGCGGGTTCGAATCCAGGCCCCGGGCCCGCCAAACAACAATGACGGCTGCAACCAAAAAAATGGCCGGGCGTTGTGACAGGCGCCTGTAGTCCCAGCTGCTTGGGAGGCGGAGGCAAGAGACTCGCTTGAGCCCAGGAATTGGAGGTTGCTGTGAGCTGTGATGCCACGGCACTCTACCCAGGGTGACAGCTTGAGGCTATGTCTCAAAAAAAAAAAAAAAAAAGAAGTTCTGATTCAAAGGTAATGTAAGACGATCTATTGAGAATATTAAATGTTAAGCTTTCCACGGTTCATGGCTAAATTCTTAGATATAGTTCTGGATTTTTCCTTATGACAGGCACAGACTTCCAAGCTACCGGTCTGTCATCGAGTTTAAAAAAACAGCTTTGAAACTCTAGTTGATGATTCAAAACACTGCACAGGGAACCTCCTTTTTATAAAGTCAGACTACAGATGGTAAGAAACTGTCCTGTGCCAGAGAAACTAGGAACACTCAGCCCAGTCTGGTTTATCAGGTATTTGGACAGCAGCTAGGGACAGAAGTAGCCTCAAGAATCTCCGCATCACATTCCCAGTTTACTCAAGATAAACAGCACACAAGTCTAAATAAAACTCCTCTGAGAACAGGCTATAATAAATGATATGAACAAATTACTTCATTCTTTTTATAGATTTACCTTTTAGCAATTCCATTCAAGTTTGTTTATATTTGAAGAAAACAGTAATAACTGCTATAACCTCAAAATGTGTTCCCATCATAGATTGTAAAAATATGTAATAATCATCTCAAAGTTTAGAGGACAAGGGCCCTTCTATGATATTTCAAATGATACAAGCTAAAGCACAGCTTTTAAATATACATAATATTGTTCTGTGTAAGGGAACTCTTCAAATTTTTTTTTTTTTTTGAAGACAGAGTCTCACTTTGTCACCCTGGGTAGAGTGCCGTGGCATCACAGTTCATAGCAATCTTAAACTCTTGGGCTCAAGAGATCCTCTTGCCTCTGCCTCCCAAGTGGCTGGGACTACAGGTGTGTGCCTCTACTCCCGACTAATTTTTCTATTTTTAGTAGTGATGGTGTCAGTGATGCTGGTCTCGAATTCCTAAGTGCAGGGGATCCTCCCACCCCAGCTTCCTGGAGTGGTAGGATAACAGGCGTGAGCTACTGTGCTGGGCCACAATGACCCAATCTTAATAATCCCTTCATTTTGTATATTCAGTATGGACTTTAGTAAGAAAAACTCACTATAAAAAAGCACAATTCTGCGGGTTCCCCCTATGGTTTTTAGTCAAGAAAGAGTCATAGCCAGTGGCTCATGCCTGTAATTCAAGCACTCTGAGAAGCTGAGACAGGTGGATTGCCCTGAGCTCATACGTTCAAGACCAGCCTGAGCAAGAGAGAGACCTCATCTCTAAAAATAGCTGGGTGTTGTGGTGGGCACCTGTAGCCTCAGGTACTTGGGAGGCTGAGGTAAGAGAAGTGCTTGAGCCCAAGAGTTTGACATCGCTGTGAACTATGACACCTTGGTACTCTACTGAGGGTGACTAAGTGAGACTCTCTCTCTCAAAAAAAGAAAGAAAGAATCATAAATGTATACATCTGCAGTAAAATGAATTAAAATCATTGAAGTCAAGATAAATTATTTCAGGGACAGCGCCTCTGGCTCAGTGGGTAAAGTTCCAGCCCCATATACCGAGGGTGGCTGGTTCAAACCCAGCCCTAGCCAAACTGCAAAATAATACACAAAAAAATTAAAAAAAAAAAAAGATAAATTATTCCATTCCAGTCACTCTATTCAAAATTCTGATAACTGGTAATAGCAGACACAAGTGCAATTAGATAGTAGTTACATTCTAAAACATATAAAAAATATACCCAACATGCTAGCTACGTGAACCCTAAATTACGTATATATGCACATACAATATGCACACAAATGTTTACTTTATAAATTCTATTAACTGAGACCCCACAACTCCTTGAAATACATAAAAATGAAGTAAATGAAGAAAAAAAAACTCCTTCTTACCTGGTAGATATCAGAAAGACTGCTGCTTCCAGAATCACTAGTTATACTACATCCTGAGTGGCTGGAAGAAACGTGGGTCACCTGTGGGTGGAGACTGTCAGTAAGGTGTAGTTTTGTGAAATCTGCAGGAAGCTATGGAAGGAGCAGGAAAAACTAGGATTACAATTTGAATTGAGATCTCCAAGATGTTTTAAAATTAAAATATATTATGTTCTATAACACTAAGCCAAAAATGTTAAATGTTATTATGAGGAAAGATCCTCCATTTTTCAAATTCAAAAATTACTAAATATTTTCCTATTTAACAAAAACCACATAATTAATTTTTAAAGTTTATGGGCATACAACGAACCTTAAATAACACTAAATTCAATGCTTAAATGACTTTGATGATTAAGGTGAATTTGGATGAACATTTAATTACACACCAGTGAACAAATTAGTCTACTACTATGTATTATTAATCACAAATACAACTTTGAAGTCAAGAAACCGTTTAAATGAGACAATAGATTTGAGGTTCTTTGATGCCCAAATGCTGTTTAAAGGTTTAAAAAAAAAAAAAAAAAAAATAGCATCTTATAATCGATTAAGTGTACTGTCATACAAGTAACCATGCTAGGCTCTTTGGAGAAAGAAAAAAGAAGGCCATCAAACAACTTAAAGTTGAGAAAGTTACGGACAACATTTATGTATCTATACACACATACATAAATATCAATTTTCTACCTGTTCATGTTCAAATAAAAATAGCCTCCATTAAAATAAACAAATTCGCTAAGCATCCCTCAAGTTCTGAACTCTATTGCCCCTCATATATCAAGAGAATAGCTTTAAAAAAGAAAATAGTCACACATTCGCTCATTCAATAAATATTACAGAGACCCTTTTCTCTTATTAGGTCCTAGGCAGCAAGTAAAACTCTAAGAAACACTGCCCTTAAGAATCTGACACTCTTACCAGTTATTATTAAGTCTTCTGAATTTAAAAGAACATTGTATTTATCTATAGTATCACTTTGTTGGTCAGGAAAAGCTACAATAGTTCAAAATACATGCTAAATAGCATCATGAAATGCTGATAACATTCTTTCATGCCTGTATACTGATCCTATTTAGCTGGTGAATAATAATAAATATAAAGACTGTTAAATTTAATAAAGAGTTACCTTAGTAACATCCCATCTATCCTTTGATCCTTATCCCCTTTCTAAAATAAGCTTCTCAAGGAAGATGATTCAGGTTTATGATAATGATCAATGGGTTTGATACTTCAAAGTTCCAAACTAAGAGGCAAAATGTATTTATATCGCACATCATTCAGACCTGACTCTCTGAATAAATCACACCCCTCCCTATCTTAAGAGGATAACACTTAACTATTTATATGCAATATGTTCAGAAATAATATTTTGTTAACTTTAAAAGATACAAGGTATACAAAGGACAGAATTTAACATGAATTAGGGGGTATGTGATTAGATAACAAATAAATGAATACAAACCCATATGTTAAAGGAGCTCAGAGAAGTGAAATGTTTATTCAAATTATGTGAAATAATTGGGAGCCCAACTCACTAAGAGTGTTTTTTTAAGTGATAATTAAAGATGTTATGAAATACACTAAAAAATTAGGAGAATAGCAGTATTTCTATAAAGAGTAGATAGGCAAATACCTCTAAATTCAGAATGTTGATGTTTTATTCGCAATGTAGAATAGTGAATTATTTGCAGGATTTCCTTAGGAACAATTTAAGACAGAAGTTTGTAGCAATGTATTTATGACTATTGATTTTGAATGCAGCTAAGCAATGGTTATTGGAGTGTAAAATAAATAACATGTTCATAGCTAGGATAAATACCTTTCATCATCCTAGCTACATTTCCATTTAAATTCAGTCCCTTACTACAGAAGGCAACTGGGGAACATTACTCTATGGCTCAGGGATTTTAAAAGGCATCAATCAATACACGTAATTACAGAAGAAATAAGTGATTTTTAGTGATTATCTTTCATAGACATGACTCAGACCAATGTGTTACCCTGTGTGATTTTTTAAAAATTAACTTAATATGGCAAATGAAGCTATAATTATCCAGTGAATTTTTACTTTTTATTTATTCCAATCTTAGAGGGCACTCTTCCTAGAATCCATTATCTGGTCATCTTTCTTGCCTAAGAATTCACTGTGCAGAGAATCCTGGAGCTGAGAAAGCACCAAACCTTACAAGAGAGACATGTGTCTGGCCTTCACTAACCAATTCTTTGGAACTGAGAAAGTCATAAATAACATTCATCAATCTATGCACACACGTATAAATATCAACGTTCTCCTTGTTCATATTTAAATAAAAACAGCCATCTATTAAAATAAGCAGACCTGTTAAGCATCCCTCGAGTTCTGAAATGTATTCATCTAGGCCTACTTATAAACATAAATATCAGAATTATGTGGTAATTGTAGACCAAGAACCATAAAGACTCAAAAGAGAAAGAAGTATTGTTGCTTTGAAAAATTCAATTCTATTTTTATTCCCATACTACAGAAATTATTCCAAAAAATTGAAGAGGAAGGAATCTTCTCCAACATGTTTTACGAACATGTCAAATATCACCCTGATACCAAAACCAGGAAAAGACCCAACTAAAAAGGAGAATTTCAGACCAACTTCACTAATGAATATAAATGCAAAAATTCTCAACAAAATCCTAGCCAATGGATTACACCTTATCATTAAAAAAGGCATACATCATGATCAAGTAGGTTTCATCTAGGGATGCAAGGCTGGTTTAACATACGCAAAAGTCCATAAACGTTATCCACTGTATCAACAGAAGCAAAAAAAAAAAAAAAAAACAAAGACCATATGATCCTCTCAATAGATGCAGAAAAAGCATTCGATAAAATCCAGCATCCTTTTATAATTAGAACACTGAAGGGTATAGGCATAAGTGGCACATTTCTGAAACTGATCGAAGATATCTATGACAAACCCACAACTAATATTTTACTGAATGGAGTTAAACTGAAAGCTTTTCCTCTTAAAACTGGACCAGACAAGGTTGTCCTCTGTCACCATTACTATTCAACGCAGTGCTGGAAGTGCTAACCAATACAATTAGGCAAGACAAAGAAATAAAGTGTATCCAAATGGGAGCAGAGGAGGTCAAACTCTCCCTCTTTGCTGACAATATGATCTTATACATAGAGATCCCCAAAGACTCAACCACAAAACTCGGGGAAGTCATCAAAAAATACAGTAATGTCTCAGGATATAAAATCAATGTCCACAAGTTAGTACTGCCTTTGTATATGGCAATAATAGTCAAGATGAGAGGCTAATTAAGGACACAACGCCCTTCACCATAGTTTCTAAGAAAATGAAATACCTAGGTAGGAGGTGAAGGACCTCTATAAAAAAAATTATTAAATCCTAAGAAAGGAAATAGCAGAGGAAAGTAACAAATGGAAGAACATACCAATGGCAAGAATCAACATTGTTAAAATGTCTATACTTCCCAAAGCAATCTACCTATTCAATGCCATCCCTATTAAGATACCAACATCATTGGCTTGGCGCCTGTGGCTCAATGGACTAAGATGCCAGCCACGAACACCATAGCTGGCAGGTTAGAATCCAGCCCAGACCCACCAAACAACAATGACAGCTATGGCCAGGCGTTGTGGCAGACGCCTGTAGTCCCAGCTACTTGGGAGGCGGAGGCAAGAGACTCGCTTGAACCCAGGAATTGGAGGTTTTGTGAGCTGTGATGCACGGCACTCTATTCAGGGTGACAGCTTGAGGTTCTGTCTCAAAAAAAAAAGAAGATACCAACATCGTACTTTCAAGATTTGGAAAAGATGATTCTGCGTCTGTATGGAAACAGAAAAAACCCCGTATAGCTAACGCAGTTCCTAGTAATAAAAACAAAGCTGGGGGCATCACCATACCAGATTTTAGGCTGTACTACAAAGCTATAGTGGTCAGGACAGCATGGCACTGGCACAAGAATAGAGACATAGACATTTGGAAATCGAATAGAAAACTAGGAAATGAAACTAACATCTTATAAGCACCTAATCTTCCCTAAACCAAACAAGAAGATACCTTGGGGGAAAGACTCCCTATTCAATAAATGGTGCTGGAAGAACTGGATATCCACATGTAAAAGAATGAAACTGGACCCACACCTTTCTCCACTCACAAAAATTGTTTCAAGTTGGATAAAGGACTTAAATTTAAGGCATCAAACAATAAAAATACTGAAAGAAAGCATAGGAAAAAACACTGGAAGATATAGGCCTGGGGAGAGACTTCATGAAAAAGACTGCCATCGCAATTGCAACAACAACAAAAATAAACAAATGGGACTTAATTAAACTCAAAAGCTTCTGTACAGCTAAGAAGACAACAACCAAAGCAAATAGACAACCTACACAATGTGAAAGCATATTTGCATATTTTGAATCAGATAAAAGCTTGATAACTAGGATCTATAGAGAACTCAAATTAATCCACATGAAAAAAGCCAACAATCCCATATATCAATGGGCAAGAGACATGAATACAACCTTCTCTAAAGAAGGTGAATGGCTAACATATGAAAAAATGCTCATCATTCCTAATTATTAGAGAAATGAAAATCAAATCCACCCTGGGATACCATCTAACCCCAGCGAGAATGGCCCACATCACATAATCTCAAAGCTGCAGATGCTGGCGTGGATATGGAGAGACAGGAACACTTTTACACTGCTGATGGGACTGCAAACTAATACAACATTTTTGGAAGGAAGTATGGAGAACCCTCAAAGAACTCAAGCTAGACCTCTCATTTGATCCTGCAATCCCATTGCTATGCATTTTCCCAGAAGGAAAAATATCCTTTAATCATAAGGACACTTGCACTAGAGTGTTTATTGCAGCTCAATTTACAATCGCCAAAATGTGGAAACAGCCTAAATGCCCACCAACCCAGTAATGGATTAACAAGCTATGGTATATGTACACTATGGAATACTATTCAGCCATTAAAAAAAATGGAGACTTGGCTTAGTGCCTGTGGCTCAACAGGCTAAGGCGCCAGCCACGTATACCTGAGCTGGCGGGTTCAAATCCAGGGCCCGCCAAACAACAACAACAGCTGCAACCAAAAAATGGCCGGGTATTGTGGCGGGTGCCTATAGCCCCAGCTATTTGGGAGGCAGAGGCAAGAGACTCGCTTGGGCCCAGGAATTGGAGGTTGCTATGAGCTGTGATGTCACAGCACTCTATCCAGGGTGACAGCTTGAGGCTCTGCCTAAAAAAAAAAAAAAAAAAAAAAAAAATGGAGACTCTACAGCCTTTGTATTAACCTGGATGGAAGTGGAACACATTATTCTTAGTAAAGCATCACAAGAATGGAGAAGAATGAATCCCATGTACTCAATTTTGACATGAGGACATTAATGACAATTAATGATACGGTAGGGGTGGGGGAAGGGGAGAGCAGAGAGAGAAAGAAGGAGGTCAGGGTAGGGAAAGGAAGAGCAGAGAGAGGGAAGGAGGAAGAGGGGTGGGGTCTTGGTGTGTGCCACACTTTTTGGGGGCAAGACACGATTGTAAGAGGGACTTTACCTAACAAATGCCGTCAGTGTAACCTAGTTTCTTGTACCCTCAATGAATTCCCAACAATAAATAATAATAAAAAAAAACTATTCTATTTAATAAATACTTATTGAGTACCTGTTATGTCAGACACTCTTGTTAGGAGCAGGGAACATCGAGGTGACTAAGACAATTCCTACTTTCGTGTGTAATTTCTCCTACCCCAAAAGTCATTGTGATAGGTGTTACAAGTAATAGAAGAATTAATTGAACATAGTTTATCTGTGTCTTTGAGACACAGTCCACGTTGTCCAGGTTGGTCTTAAATTCCTGGGCTGAAGCGATCTATCCTCTGGCCTCAGCCATCAAGATAGTTAGGACTACTGGCATGTGCTACTGTGCCAGTCTTAAACATTGTTTTTTAAACATTGTTTTTATCCTCTCTTCCCTGTCATCTCTGTTCTTTGCAGAACATGAAAAAATTATATATTAAGCTCAGATTAAATGCATATACAATTTAATATTAACTAAATACCACTTTATATAAGACATGTATCAAATAGATACCAAGTTCAAGGAAACTTTTTTTTTTTTTTTTTTTTTTGAGACAGAGCCTCAAGCTGTCACCCTGGATAGAGTGCTGTGGCATCACAGCTCACAGCAACCTCCAATTCCTGGGCTCAAGCGAGTCTCGTGCCTCTGCCTCCCAAGTAGCTGGCACCACAGGCGCCTGCCACAACGCCCGCCCGGCCATTTTTTGGTTGCAGACGTCATTGTTTGGCAGGCCCAGGCTGGATTTGAACCCGCCAGCTCGGGTGTACGTGGCTGGCGCCTTAGCCCGCCGAGCCAAGTTCAAGGAAACTTAAAAATCTTTGTCTTACAAATTGAAATAACGATGCTACTATTAAATATTATTGACAATACAGAATAGGTTATGGAATAGGGCAAGTTATAAAAGGTGTTCCCATAAAGGAAGAGTCTGAAATGCACCGATTTGGCCCTGCCACAACATCTAATGGAACAGAGACCCGAGCTCATGCCCAAGAACAATGGAGAGGCAAATAAACAGTATGGGGGTTAGACATCAAGAGGCAGACACAGGTGCAGGTACCCAGGTTTAATCCCAGTGCATGAGGGTGAGATAACCCCTGTGGGGGGAAGTAACTCATGATTTGAGTAAGATACACAAAAATGGCACAAGAGAACAGCAAGATTCACTTACTCAAACTTTTTAAAACTTGACCCAGTGCCAATTTATTACATGTCAATATGCTATTCAATTAAATTTCAGATTAAAATGATGCGAATTATCTTATGACTTTAGCCACCATTTATAACAGAAATTCTATTGGGAAAAAAAAAGTTATAAAATTAGGAGTAATATATGCAGTAATCATCTGAATTAAATCAAATAACTTAATAGGGAAATGAACATATTTTATACATCTGTATCTTAACACCAATGTATATTTCCCTCAGTTAATTGCAATACATTTCAAAGGAATTGCTTACTTATACTTTTCATTTTTGTCATTTAAGTATTTTAATTTTAACACTTGATTATATAAATATATTGGCACTCAAACTGGATTAAGCAACCTATAGTCCTAAAAATACACTACTTGAGAATCACAATTTTTCTTTTTTTGCTGTTTTTAGCAGAGGCTGGGTTTGAACCCGCCACCTCCGGCATATATGGTGCTGGCGCCCTACTCCTTTGAGCCACAGGCGCCGCCCAGAATCACGATTTTTTTATTATTTCTTTTTTAATTTTTTAAATTTCAGATTAATATAAGAGTACAATCAAAGGGATTGCATTGTCTGCACTTGTTCGGTAAAGTCCAAGGTGCAGCTGAGCCCTTCACTTAGAAGATGTGCCAGGTACCCTTACATTGTACCCCTAAGTGAGAGCTTACCACTCCCCTTCCCCTACTTGAATTTAATTGTGTTTTTCTCTTGTGTGGGTGTGTAGTTATTCATCTACTCTTTCATATTATGAATCAAAATTTTAATAATTAGACAAACAATCAAATCATAGTTTAGCCTCAAATACAGCTAAATAAATAAGGAACAAGGATAATATTCAAATTAGATATTAATTTAAGTTTATGCTTACTTTATGTAAAATATAATTTTTTTTTTTTTAATTTTTGGAGACAGAGCCTCAAGCCCGTCACCCTGGATAGAGTGCTGTGGCATCACAGCTCACAGCAACCTCCAATTTCTGGGCTCATGCGAGTCTCCTGCCTCTGCCTCCCCAATAGCTGGGACTGCAGGCGCCCACCACAATGCCCGGCCATTTTTTGGTTCCAGCCATCATTGTTGTTTGGCGGGCCCGGGCTGGATTCAAACCCACCAGCTCAGGTGCACGTGGCTGGCGCCTTAGTCCGTTGAGCCATAGGCACAGAGCCTATGTAAAATATAATTAATCATAGTCTCATAAAACCTTGGTACCATTTGCCTAGCAGCTTGTTTCATTTTGTGAGACCAACGTGGATGCTACAATAATTAGCTTCTAAAAATAAAATTCTACAAATGACTTAAAACCCACATATAAATAGGCATTTTATAACTGCTGGCCCATTAAATCTAGTGTTTAGCAATTACAAAATTACTAGCTAATAAATGAACTCTACTTTCAAGTTAAGTGTAATGAGTATGGATATCTTAAAGTCTCTGACACCACCTAAATACTTTGTGGAGTTGGTAAAATGCCTGAAACCAGTGACCGTGTAGTAGAGACCAGGGCGGCCCGCCACCTTCCTTCCTCTTCCCCCTCTCTCCCAAGAATCTCTGCGTTACTGACAGAGCCCAGCACCTGTGGGCCCAGACTCCAAATCCACCTCGAAAGCACAGGGGATGAGTTTTATGGGATTCTAGTCCGTATACAAGTAAGTTTTATGTTCCATAATGTACATTATCAACTCAGAATCACTGAGAAATCCAGTAGTTAAAACACAAAACAAGACAAAAACCAAAACATTTTGCTACTATCAACTGAAATGTATTTAACTGATAATTTCCCAAACTAACCTTGCAATCATTTTATTTGAAACAATGATTATAAGAGAATATATAAGGTTTGGGGGTGATCATTGGATTTTATCCTAACTTTCCAGGCAGCCTGAGTACAACTACCTAAGGTAAATTAAATATCACATTTAGTAATTAAAAACGAACATTATATTAAGGTGTATTACTAAAAATTTACTCAAATACTCTTTCTCTAGCATCAGCCCTGGATTTTTGAGAATATTATCTATGTTCACTTTTTTTTTTTGAAACAGAGCCTCAAGCTGTCACCCTGGATAGAGTGCCGTAGCATCACAGCTCACAGCAACCTCCAATTGCTGGGCTCAAGCAAGTCTCCTGCCTCTGCCTCCCAAGTAGCTGGGACTACAGGTGCCCGCCACGGCTGTTTTTCAGTTGTAGCCGTCATTGTTTGGCGGGTCTGGGCTGGATTCGAACCTGCCACCTCAGGTGCATGTGGCTGGCGCCTTAGCCTATTGAGCCACAGGCGCCAAGCCTATGCTCACGTTTTTGAGCTCTACAGAATGGAGTGAGTATATTACTGGATATGTTTTCTGTTTTTCTCTGGGGTGTTAGTGAAAATATGAGAGACTACATTTTCATTCATCATTTCATGCATCAGTCTCTGAAAGCCTGTGTATGCAGATTAAACGAATGAATGAGTATAAAGCACTTAGAGAAGTGCCTAGCACACAGAAGTCACTAAAAAATTATGTTAACTGTAAATCGCCATGTGCCAGACACTATGTAAAGCATAGGTCCCTTGCAGGTCTCAAATTTCTGGAGCTCAAATTAAAGCCCTTTCTAGGAACAACTCAAGAATCCACCAGGCTTTAGAGGCCAAAGTCACCCAGTTACCAACATTATCCTTCTCTCACTCAAGTTGTGTTTTTTTTTTTTTTGTTATTGTTGTTGCCCTTGGTAGAGAGCTGTAGCATCACAGCTCAAAGCACTTGGGGTTAAGTGATTCTCTTGCCTCAGCTTCCCAAGTAGCTGTGACTACAGGTGCCCGCCACAATGCTGGGCTTTTTTTCAAGAGATGAGTTCTCGCTCTGGCTCAGGCTGCTCTTGAACTCCTGAGCTCAAACAATCCACCTGTTCTCTGCCTCCAGAACACTCAGCTCTTCAAGTTATGTTTTAAAAGCAATTCATATTCTTTCTCTCTTTCTGGGTCTACACACACAGACACACACACACACACACACTCTGTTTGCTTTTTCTTTCTACTACTGATCTATTCAGATACTACTTGTTCTGACACACTTTGACTGGGTTCTACCTGCAGGTTGATGATGCAGAAATATTACTTAGTAGCTCATTTTAAAGACCAGTTTATAACTTGATCAACTTTATTACTTTAAGTCATATTTCTCTAAAAACCTTAGAAAAAGTAAATATTGGACTCAAATATTATTCACCAACATTAATTTTGATTTCCCTCACAATCCTTAACAAATGCTCTTGTTCTCTACTGCTTCATCCATCAGTATTGCACAAAGCAAAGGCAAAGGTTTTTGAACACATAACTCATTTTGGTCATAAGTATATACAATGGATATAATGGCAGGAAATGAGTTTTCTAAATGTGTCATGAGATAATAATTTAGTAAGCTCGATAGAGCTAATATTTTCCTGATTAAATTACATGTAGACTTTTTTAGTGTTGACACAACTATGCTTTATTCAAATAGTTCTACAAAAATTTATTTGCTTTGTAATTATTGGAGAAACTTACCAAAAGTTTAACAATTTATGAGAGTTTAACATTATTCTAGCTTCCTACCAGGCTCAAAACACATCATCTCATGTCAGATATACATGGATTCATCTTCTATTCCACTACCTTCTAAATCCAGCACACTTGGGCAAGTTAAGTTCTGTGCACCTTACTTTCTCTCCTATGAAATAGATACAATATAGCAACCAAAATGACATAATCACTGTGATCTGTAGAATCTCCTTGGCAGAAGCCTCTCTCTTCCTTTGCATCCCTCTGTCACTTTTCCATTTGAGATCCTCCATAACCTTAGGCCAGTTAATTTTCAGATTCAATTCCAAAAACTAAACTTGTGTTGACACTGTGATACCTCAACTATTACTGTGGCAGTTCCCTCATAAGTTCCCCACAAACTCTATAGATTATAAATAAATCATATGAGCTATGGAGAGGAATTCACTGCTTAGAATCCCTAATTAAAATTTGCGAGCTGAATATTTTCCTTGTCATAATATGCTTATGGTCCAATGACTCTGCCGTATGAAAATTCAAATTTCCATAGTTTGAATGTGGCTCAGCGGGCTAAGGCGCCAGCCACGTACACCTGAGCTGGCAGGTTCGAATCCAGCCCCGGCCCACCAAACAACAATGACAGCTGCAACCAAAAAAAGGCCGGGCGTTGTGGTGGGCGCCTGTGGTCCCAGCTACTTGGGGGGCAAAGGCAGGAGACTCGCTTGAGCCCAGGAATTGGAGGTTACTGTGAACTACGATGTCATAGCACTCTATCCAGGGTGACAGCTTGAGGCTCTGTCTTTAAAAAAAAAAAAGTCATAGTTTAGAATTTTCTCAAAGTAATGACAAAATGTCAGTAGTTTGTGCCACTTATTTATTTATTGAGACAGAGTCTCACTTTGTCACCTTTAGCACAGTGCTGTGGCGTCCTAGCTCACAATAACCTCACTCTTGGGCTCAAGTGATTCTCTCACCTCCCGAGTAGCTGGGACTACCGGCACCCAGCACAACACCCAGCTATTTATTTTAGAGAAGAGGTCTTGCTCCTGCTCAGGATGGTCTTGAACCTGTGAGCTTAAGTAATCCACCTGCCTTGGCCTCCCCAGTGTTGGGATTGCAGGCGTGAGCCACTGTGCCTGGCAGTTTGCGCCTTTTAATGTGTAGCTTATGTTAGACTGCCAAAGCCTCAGAAATTCTCATGTATTTGGCCTGGACACATGCTACAAACTAGATGTAGTCTAACCACAAAACTTCATTCCTGCTATACTGAGCATCCTGCCTAGGGAGGACAGTCTAAACAGAAACACCACGGGGCGGGGGGCCTACTTCAAAATTCTTTACTACTTACTTTACTATATCATAATAATGTTTTAGAAGGAGCTATGACAGAAAAAACTTGAAAAGATATGGCTTATATATATAAATATTTCACATGGCTTTCTGCCCAGATGTACACCTTTATGTATTGGAATTAGCTACTGCAATGTGCCCTTGTCCTCTCCCAGGACAGAATGGCCACCCTCATGTTTTTCAGAATTAATATCATAAACTTCATTGGCTACAGTTGGGAAAATCATAATCCATCTAGAATTTAATTCTAATATTTATGAAATGGGGATAATTTGGATACAAAAAGTATATACCTAGCACCCTGATGAGAAAATTAAATCAACAAAATTAGCAAATTGGTTGATAAAAGACTGCTATTTACAAGACGACTAATGTTTCTTTTTTTTTTTTTTGTAAGACAGAATTTATTCACAGAAAAGAATACAGAAAACATTAAGGCACCTGGTAGAGGGAGAAAATTCTAGTGGGGTGAGAGAAGCTCTCTCCGTTTCTCTCCCAGTCTTTCCCCATTTCCTCCTTTAGGCCTTTAGTCTCAGGGTATATATAGGTGTATGAGTTCCTTGGCCAGGAAACAAATGAATACAGTCTCTTCCACCAGGGGCAAGGTGAATGAATGTATCAATGAATGGATACAGTCCTTTCATGGAATTGAGGCCTAGGAAATTCACAAGAAATTGACATAGGCATAGGAGATGGGGGTTCCACATTTAGTCCTAAGTGTGAAGTGAAGGAGAC
>CAUYON010117738.1:0-59843 GCA_963573935.1 Arctocebus calabarensis
CTTTTCCCTACCCCCCACTGTGTCATTAACTGTCATTAATTATCCTCATATTAAAATTGAATACATAGGACTCATGCTTCTCTATCCTTGTGATACTTTACTAAGAATAATGTGTTCCACTTCCAGCCAGGTTAATACAAATGCTGTAAAGTCTCCTTTTTTTTTTTTTTTTTTTTTTTTTGAGACAGAGCCTCAGACTGTCACCCTGGATAGAGTGCTGTGGCATCACAGCTCACAGCAACCTCTAATTCCTGGGCTCAAGGGAGTCTCCTGCCTCTGCCTCCCAAGTAGCTGGGCCTACAGGTGCCCACCACAACGCCCAGCCATTTTTTGGTTGCAGCCGTCATTGTTGTTTGGCGGGCCCAGGCTGGATTTGAACTTGCCAGCTCAGGTGTACATGGCTGGCGCCTTAGTCGCTTGAGCTAGCCACAGGCGCTAAGCCAAGTCTTCGTTTTTTTTTTTTTTTTTTTTTTTTTTGTGGCTGAGTAGTATTCCATGGTGTACATGTACCACAGTTTATTAATACATTCCTGGATTGGAGGGCAGTTAGGTTGTTTCCACATTTGGGCGATTGTAAACTAAGCTGCGATAAACAGTCTAAGGGCAAGTGTCCTTATGATAAAAGGTTTTTTTTCCTTCTGGATAGATAGATGCCAAGTAGTGGGATTACAGGATCAAACGGGAGGTGTAGCTTGAGTTCTTTGAGATTTCTCTATACTTCCTTCCAAAAAGGGGGTAACAGTCCCATCAGCAGTGTAAAAGTCTCTTCACTTCTTAAAGTAATTTTGTAGTCAATAAAAAGTGTTATAACTCAGTTAAAAATGGCTTATATTGTGGGGGCATGCACTTGTGGGTCAGTGGGTAGGGCACCGGCCCCATATACCGAGGGTGCCGGGTTTGAACCTGGGCCCGGCCAGCCAAAATAGTAGTGGCAACTGTAGCAAAACTAGGTGGGCATTGTGGCGGGCACCTGTAGTCCCGGCAACCTGGGAGGCTGAGGCAAGAGAATCACCCTAGCCCAAGAGTTGGAGGTTGTTGTGAGCCGTGATGCCACGGCACTCTACCCAGGGCGACAAAGTGAGACTCTGACTTAAAAAAAAAAAAAGGCTTAGATTGTGTAGATTTTCCAATTAGTATTTACATTTAACTTAAATGTAAAGCATGATCAGATTTCAGGCTTTGTCTGTAACCAGTATGCATCAGTCTTTTTATTGTCATTTAAAACTTCATTTGTTAACCCAGGTTCTTTAATCAAAGTAGTAATTCAGATGTAGGTATGGGAAATGAAGGAAAAGGCAAGAAAGGCAACTTGAGAGGTCTCGTTATAATTCCCCAACCTTCTTGCCGTTACCTAGTTGACATTCAAATAAATTTTAATAGTCATGCACTTAAGCTCCTCTGCTCTTTAATCTAATGGGAATTTAAAAATGATATATACAGGTAACAGGTAGTTTGCATGATTTGAAGAAGCATCTATTCGACTTAGTTCACTTAAGGATTTCAGCAGCTTTGGGGAAAAGCCTTACCTTTTAATACTCCTATCAGGAATATACAGAGTATCTGTTTTCTCTCTCTCTCTTTTTTTTCTTTTGTTAGAGACAGAGTTTCACTTTATCACCCTGGGTAGAGTGCCATGGCATCACACAGCTCACAGCAACTTCCAACTCCTGGGCTTTCGCAATTCTCCTGCCTCAGCCTCCCGAGTAGCTGGGACTACAGGCGCCCGCCACAATGCCCGGCTATTTTGTTGCAGTTTGGCTGGGGCTGGGTTCGAACCCACCACTCTGTACCCACCACTTTCCCACTCTCGGTACATGGGGCCGGTTCCCTACTTGCTGAGCCACAGGTGCCATCAGTATCTGTCTTCTTAACCTTTACTGTCACTAGATTTTGTCTTTTTCCTACCAGCCTTATTCTAATTTGCACTTTTTTTTTTTGTAGAGACAGAGTCTCACTTTATCATCCTCAGTAGAGTGCCATGGCGTCACACATCTCACAGCAACCTCCCAGCTCCTGGGCCTAGGCGATTCTCTTTCCTCAGCCTCCCGAGTAGCTGGGACTATAGTCACCCTCCATAACGCCTGACTATTTTTTTTGTTTTTGCAGTTCGGCCGAGGCTGGGTTTGAACGTGCCACCTTTGGTATATGGGGCCCGCACCCTACTCCTTGAGCCATAGGTGCCGCCCCTAATTTGTATTTTTTATTACTAGAAAATTGGGTGGATATGTTTTCATGTGATTTTTTTTTTCCTTTTTCTGAGAATTGCCTTTTCATTTTTTCCTCATTGGATTGTCCATATTTATAGAGCTGTCTCTAATTTGTGTTTTTTTGAAAATATTTCCTCAACTTCTTTGCCTGTTAGCTTTGAGTCTTTCTTTTTTGAGTCTCAAGCTGTTGCCCTGGGTAGAGTGGTATGGTGTCATAGCTCACAGCAACATCTAACTCTTGGGGTCAAGTGATCCTCTTGTCTCAGTTTTGGGGTTTTTTTTTTTTTTTTTTCTCATTTTTAGTAGAGACAGGGTATTGCTTTTGCTCAGGCTGGTCTCAAACTCTGAGCTCAAGTAATCTACACACCTTGGCCTCCCAGACTGTTAGGATTACAGGCGTGAGCCACTGCTTTGAGCCTTGAGTCAGAGTTTTTCCAGTCACAGATGATCAGGGGTCTGGCCACCTGTCACTGTCAGCCAATGTGCAGAGAGTGGGATAGGTCTACTAAACTTGGTCAGAAGGCCCGGATTCTGGAGAACAGTGAGAGTAGCCTCTCTAGAGACTATTCTGATCTTCCATTTCTAACACTGCAGTTCTATACATTTGAGTTGAAAGGGAAGACCATATTGACCCCTAAGTAATAATCAGCAGAACCCATGACTCATAAACAATAAATAACATTCTAAGTTAATCTCCTGAATTAGTCCTAGTTTAGTCCACCTAAACTACTCAAGTCAGACAACTGTAGGGTGTTAGCTAAATTTACAAAATACTAAGAATGGGAGACTGTGTAAAGGTCAAGCAGGACCTAAATCAGCCAGATGAGCTGTGTCATGTCTGCCTTAGGCTGACAGACTCTATCTTATTCTAACTATATTTGCTTTCAACATTATCATTTTTAATGGTTTCTGAATTTTAGATCTTGCTAGTTTCCTCAGGAATTACAAAAACACTCATCTATATATTTTTTTAATAGTGGTGCTTCTTTTCATTTAGTTCTTTTAATCCTTATAGAATTTATTCTTATTGATGGTATGAAAGAGGACTCTAACTTCCACCTAGTAGAAAAGTCTAATGTTTATTTACCCCATAGATTTAAAATGCTATCATTATCACAAAGCAGAATTCTCTAGTTATATACCTATACCATTAGCATGGTTTAGTATCTGGCATAGCAACTGCCCTCCCCACCCCATTACCATTTTTTTTTTTTTTTTTTTTTTTTTGGAGACAGAGTCTCACTGTGACGTCTTTGGTAAGTACCCTGGCATCATAGCTCACAGCAACTTCCAACTCTTGGGCTTAAGCGATTCTCTTGTCTCAGCCTCCCAAGTAGCTGGGACTACAAGGTGCCCATCACAATGCCCGGCTACTTTTTGTTGCAGTTGTCATTGTTGTTTTAGCTGGCCCTGGCTGGGTTAGAACCCTCCAACTTCAGTGTATGTGGCTGGCGCCATAACCACTGTGCTACGGGCGCTGAGCTGAGACTAGTTTGTATATGTTAGATCTTTGCCTCTAAGTACTTCAGTGCATATTTTTAAAGAATAAGGATATTCTTTTACACAGGCATAGGACATATACCAACTTCAGGAAATTTAACATTTATACTATATTTTTAATCAGTTCCTTATTGCTGTAGGTGAGATAATGGCCCCCAAAGATATCCACATCCTAAATGAATTTATGTTGTTTTAAGGCACTAAATTTCGATAATTTGTTATAGCAGCAATAGAAAACTAATACTGTCATCAATCTGACTGTAATCCGGTTTTGTCAGTTGACCTAACAGTGTTCTTTGTAGCATTTTCTCACTCCATTACTTGATTCAGTCTAGGATCAAATAATGTATTACATTATCATATCTCTTTAGTCTCCTATGACTTGGAAAATTTCATTGGCATTTCTTTGTCTTTTATGACAGTGGCATTTCCAGTGATACAGTCTATCTGTCCTCCTCCTCCTCACCTCCTCTGCAACCGGCTCCTTTTTCAATTGAATGTTTCACATTTTGAGTTTATCTGACGTTTCCTCATGATCAGATTCCGTGATGTATCAAGGCTGGAGCACTGCTGCGTTGTGTCCTTCTCAGGGTAACATCTATAGGCACTCAGTGTCCCTGTACCTCTCATTGATGATGTTAATATTGATCCCCTGGTCAAGGTGTTTTAATTTTTTTTTTTTATAATTTTATTGAATCATAATTGTGTACATTGGTGCAATCAAAGGGCACAATGTAATTTTTTTTTTTAATGCAGGTGCCACCAAGATGTTTCCTGCCTGCCCCCACGCACCTGTGTCCCACATGCTGGGAACTGGTATAATTTGTATCATGATTGTCATTGCTGTGCTGGGAACTCAGTACCAGGAGATAAGTCACACCTTCAGGTGTTGCCCTTGAGGACAACACGGCCTAAAAACTCCCAGGCTGGAGAGAAGAGACTGGAGGACTCGTTTGTTTATTCAGGCCTCATCCCACAGAGTTTACTGAGCACCTATGTGGGGAAGGCTAGGATACACAGGTGAGCAAGAGAGGGCTGCGGTCTACCTTCAGGATGCTTCCAGTCTAGTGGAGGACAGGATAAAGGAGTGCTGCACCCCCAGCACCTAGTACAGTGCCTGTTACGTAGTAGCCGCTCAGTAAATAGGGGGCGAGTAAATGAATGAATGACTGTACATCACAGCAGCTTCTTTCCTTCTAGGGGCAATATTTGCCTCTGCTCCCTTAATAGGTGAAGAAACTGAGGCTCAGAGAGGGGAAACAGTCCTGTATCCCTAACCAGCTGGCCTTGGGGGTTGTAAGTCCTGATCCTCCCAAGGAGAACTGGGCCGGCTAGTTGGTTTCCGGCCTGTGGGCACCTGCAGACTGGGCTCATCTGGGGAGGAGCCAGAACCCCCCCCCCCGCCTTCCTGCTGGGCTGCCTCCTCCTGCTCGGGGGCCTGGGGGTTCCTGATTGGGCCTGTGGTTATTTAGTCAGTGATAATATTGGATTTACTTTCATCTCTGAATTGCATCAAATGTCGCCAGTGACATTTAGCTGACACACAAGGAGGAGGCTGGCATTTTTAGACTGTCAGCGTGTTACAGATGTAGAAGCGGATTGTGTCGAGGCATCTGGTTTATTGTTAATTAGATGGAGCCAGCGAGGCCTCCTCAGTGAGTGGTTGGATAAACTCTTCCATAGCTCCTGCTTCAAAGCGACTTCAACCCCCCTCCCAGAAACTAATGAGGCCCTGCCAATTTCCCTATTGTGATGGGGAATTCATTTTGGAAGTTTGGGGAACAAATGACAAAGTGAGTTGTTCTCCATCTGTGGGTCTCTTTTATATTTCTGTTATGCCCTGACAACTTATTGTCTTTCTCTTTTGCAACTGAGAGATAAAGTGAAGGGAAAACAGTCAGATAGGGCTAACGATTCACACTAGTTCAACATTTACACATTCAACAAATGTTTATTGACTGACTGGTTAATTCCTTAACCTTTCTGCCTCAGTTTTCTCATCTGTTAATGGGGGATAATGATAGTCCTACCCAGTAGGGTTTCATGAGGATTAAATGGATTAAATATTCAAAGTGCAAAAGAAGAGTACCTGGCACATAGTAGGCACCATACCTTTTAGAGTCTCATTGCTATTATTATGATTAGTGTGGTGGGTGCTGGGGAGATACGGTGTATCTCCCTCAAATGACTTCTGATCTGATGGAGAAGATGGACATATGCATAATCAGATCTTTGGAGTCTAGGATTGTATTATTTTAGGATTCTGTGATTATGGGACTTGAAAGTTCTATGATTCCTTATTTTTTGGTTGCAGCCATCATTGTTTGCTTGGCGGGCCCGGGCTGGATTCGAACCTGCCCGCTTAGGTGTACATGGCTGGCGGCTTAGCTGCTTGAGCCACAGGCACCGAGCCCAGTAATTCCTTATTTTTAAGATTCTCTGAATTTGTGTATTATATGGGTGGCTGAGTCTATGGTTTTGTGATTCTAAGTGCCAAGAGGTGATTTGAAGTGACAAACACTGGTTTGTTGACCATCAAAGTCATTTCCCTTTCCTCTTGGCATACAGACCATTTTTGCAGCCTTCTTTACAGTTTGGAGTGTCTGTGGTTCTGAGTTCAAGCCAAAGAAGGTAGGCAGAAATGAAGTGGGCCACTGCCAGGCCTGGCCCATGAAACCTCCCATGGAATTCTCCACACCCTCTCTTTCTCTGTCTTTTGTCTGAATGGAGTGCACACCAAGTACCTAACGAGGGGCAGAGCTACAATATGGAAGGAGCCTGGGTCTCTGAATGAGCACATGGAAGACTGTCCAGCCAGGAATAGAAGAAATAAATAAATTTCCCTTTTGTTAAGCCATAGAGATTTCGTTGATATTTATCTAATTTGGCAGCTGGCAAAATTTTAATACATTTGGGACTCTTTAGGAGTTGTAAGGAGTTGGAGGACACAGAAATTTGAGGAAGGTGAGAAGGCAAGTGGGAACCTTTCCTACTAGAACCTTCTTCCCACCCTTTCCCGGTTAGCATCCATCTGCACCAGCTGTCTCTCACACTTCCCCCAAAGCGTGCGATGTCTCTCCTGTATAGGTCCAGGCCTGCCCCATCCTGAGCCAAACCCAACTTTTAGTAGGTGGCACATAAGGGTATGGCCAAGGTTCCTGCTGTTCCTCACTCTGCAATAAGTATGGAAACCCCAGCTGGAGTTGATGTCGTTGTTCCTCTGACCCTGGAACTAGGCCCCTGCCTTGAGGACAGGCCCAGGCTTCTCACATCCAGCCCCCTGGCCTTCCTCTTTTGTAGAGAGCTGGGCCTAGCTTGCTCTCTCCCTCTCTCACCTCCTCTCCCCTGGCCCCAGCAGCTGCACAGCCCCCACTCCCTAGCCTCCTTCTCTCTGAGTATACCTGCCAGAATGTAGTCTGGTTCTTGTCAAAGAAAACTTTATGTAATTTGTGCTAAAACTACACTGGGAAAGACTGTGCTTTCAGCTTGTGATCAATGAGTAGCAAGAAGTTTGCTTCTGCCGGAGCCTGGCTAGGACCTGAACAACCTGGGATCTGAGCTTTAAAGGCAACCTTACAGATTTCAGCCCTTAGGCTACAAAGGCAATGGGAAGAGGGGCACATGGAAGGGTCTTTGCCTAGAAGACCCTCCCCTTTTCTATCTGACAAACTAGAGATTTCCAGGGTCACCATGTCCAGGATGTGGTCCTTGATTCCCTTGGGGTCGCCATCTCCTTTCTTTCTGCCTGTTTTCTTATCTATAAAAGGCAGATGCCTATCCACGGGACATGCCAAGGGTTAATGAGATGGTGCACATGCTCAGACCAGGGCTGGCCCTGGCAAGCACTTATTTTGTTAGCTGTATTGCTGTTGGTGTTAGGATGCTTTCCAGGAGATACACTGGCCTTCTGGGAGAAAGACCCGTAAAGAAAACTTTGGCCTCAGGATACCGATATTAATATTTGAATTGAAATAGGGGACCCTGTAATCTGGGAAGGGTGTCTAGGAGAGGTAGGAGTGGGACTCAGTCATCTGTCCTCAGAGGAGAAAGGCACTTCTGAGTGGGGACCTGAACATATTTCAATCTAGGCCTCCAGCAAACACTCATCTCAGGTTCCTAGAGAGAATGTTCTGGGTAAGGCAATTAATGAGATCTAGAGCAATCTGTGCTAGATATTTTACTCCTAAAGAAGCTGAAGTTCAGAGAGGTTAAGTCACCTCCCCAAGGTCACACAGCTGTTAGCTGGCAGAGCTAGGATTGGAACTGTAGTCTGGGGGACTCATTTGTTCCAGGTCTTTCCCTTGATCTGGGTCAAGGGCATATAGGAGGTGGGAAGCTGCTGCAGGGTTGGAAAACTAAAGAAGGGCCTCTTGGTGGGCAGTGTTGGTGAAGGCAGCCAGAAAGCTCTGAGTGCCACCAAATGGAAATCACAAACCTGTCCAGGGGCTGAGAGAAGAAGGCCAGGGTCTCCTGGACACATCATTCCCAGTCCCAGGCATGGCCTTCCCCTCCAGCTGGCATGGCAGGGAAGCCAGCACTATCACGTGTGATGCTGGCTCCCTGCAGAACAGGGCTTGTTTGCAAGGCCCATGTACGCTGCACGTTAGCTCTATGCAAATAACAAGATAAAAGGCAGGCACTGGCACTGTGCAGTTCCGCAGTCCCTGTGCAATTCTGCTGTCCCTTAGGGCAGGAGGCTTCCAACCGAAAGACCTTTAGCTCCTAGTGGTTTCTACCTGAGTTGCCATCTAAACAGCAAACATCTTTGCAGCTGCTTAAAATCTTTCCCATTTCAGGTGGGTGGTGGAGGAAAGAGAGAGGGTGGGCTGGGTGGAGTGGGCTTGAGGTGTTGCTATTTTTAGGACTTGAGGCAGGGCCTTGGAGATTTCAGCTGGTGTGGATATTAAAGAGGGAGGTCTTTCAGGTCGGATTTGATCTCTAGAACTGGAAAGAGGCCCCCCAAATGTGGCGATTCTTCATTGGTACCTGAAATATAAGCCTAAAATAGCTATGCCATTTTTCAACCTGAGTTTTGTGGGGATGGATTTGACATCTGTCTTCCTTTACGTGCTGTCCACCTCGTGGCCGCCCCCAGTCACGGAGCTGCTGTACAATGTGCGGCAGACAGTTTTATTTCTCTTGTTTACACCATCTTCGCTGGTATCTGACGGAGTCTCTGACCGGCCTGTCTGTGGGAATTCGCTCGAACACCTGCATGTTAGATGTGGCCTCAGTGGCAGAGAGCTCTGAATACATGGGAGGCCTTTCCCCTGCTTCTTGTGGCTGCTGCAAGGACAGAAGGGTCGCAGACAACCCATCTCTGCTTAACGGCCAGCTGATGAATACCTGCGAGACTTGAACGGAACTCAGGAGGCAGCCAAGTCCCCCCAAGGAGGGGAAGATTGTGGGATGGCCCCGGCCACAGGTTTGGACGCAGCCGCACAAACAGAAAGGGTACGAGTTTCCCCGGGAGACAGAACTGTGGTGTCGTCTCGGTCCGCCTCTTGTGACTGGGAGGCTGGTCATTTTACCTCTCTGAGCTTCAGCTTTCTAGACAAAAGCCCCTGCCTTACAGAGATGAAATGAAATGAGGAATGTGAAGTTCCAGCAAGAAACGGGTGCTTGGTGAATGCTGCCTTCGAATCCCCTTTGGGGACAGCTGGGATCATTTGTTTATCTTAGGTTTGTTGTATTTCTGTGTTTTCTTTCTGTGTGTGTGTCTACTGACCGAGAAGCTGAGCTGAGAAGAACAAAGGCTCAAAGTGAGAGACATTGTGAGTCTGGTTTTCAACCAAACACCTGTCATTTTTGAGGTTTGCAATGTTGTAGTACCGATTTCTTGACATAGGCAATTGTTTAGCTATAGATTAAAACTTAGAGGACCTGGTCCTTGGTTCACAATATGCTCTCAATATCGGGGGTGTGATGTTGGCTAATGAATTGCCAATCAATCCCCATCATTTCCGAGCTTCATATTCGGGGTCCACACAGGAAATACGTCGACCACCTACTGCGTGGAAATGGCTGGGTCAATAGTAATAAAACCTTGAACTTGGAAGGCCCATCTGTTTCCTTAAGAAAACGTTCTGCACAGCGTGGCCACAGCACACCGAGTGAAGGGGAACTAATTGTCTGGCAAGCCAGGAAGGCTTCACAGAGCAGGTGACATCTGGGCTGAGTCTTAAAGATACACAGGAGTTTTCTGAAAGGAGAAGCAGTGGAGAGTGCTGCAGGTCAACAGCACATGCAAATCCCTGAAAAGCAGGAAAGCTGAGGTTCAGCGGTGTAACCTAAGTGAAACCGAAGAGTGCTGAGATGGAGTTCTGCCCCTGGGGGCAGCCCATGCTTCAGACAGAGCCCTGTCATGGAACTGCGGCTGGAGAAGCTGCTCATTATGGAAACAATAGTACTTAGCATTTATTGAGCACTTAGTGTATGCTTGGCACTATGGGTGCCTCACACACATCAATATCTTCACTCCCCATCAATTTATGAAGTAGCTACTATCTGTCCCCACTTTATTTATTTACTTATTTTTGAGACTGAATCTCACTATGTCACCCTCGGTAGAGTGCAGTGGCAGCACAGCTCACAGCAACCTCAAACTCTTGGGCTTTGCAAGCAATTCTCTTGCCTCAGCCTCCCAAGTAGCTGGGACTACAGGCGCCCACCACAATACCTGGCTACTTTTTTTGTTGTTGTCATTGTCGTTTAGCAGGCCCAGGCTAGGTTCGAACCCGCCCGCCTCGGTGTATGTGGCCGGCGCCCTAACCACATACCTATAGGCGCCCAGCCTGTCCCCACTTTAGAGATGAGGAAACTGATGCCCCCAGAAGTCAAATAACTTACTGAAGTTCACATAGCCAAAGGGGACAAGCAGGCCCAATCTCCCTTTCCTCCAAAAGATGGGGACACATTTCCCTACGCTCACTTCTTTGATGTCTCCCGTGAGGGAAGTCTGCTGCTCATGGATTTAGTATATGAGAAAGCCAGAAAGAGCCACTAATTTGGAAATCATTGTTCAGCTGAAAATGGGAAGGGGAGGGAAGAAGAAATTGGATGCAATGACAGGCTGGAAAATTAGAGGTGGCTAAAACTAAGTAATATTACTCACACGTCTCAGACCTACTCCCACACACACCTGTTTTTCTTCCTGTTTTCTTTTTTTTCCTCCTTTGTTCTTCCCTCTGGTTTTTAGCAGAGCCGGTCACAGGCTGGTGATAAGAAGTGGAGAGAATGACAGTGTCCAGAGTGGCCTCCCTGCTGGCACTGATCTGGAAGGCAGTGCCAACTTCCTGGTGCAGAAATTATTTTCATTTCCACCTTCCTCCTTTGTCTTTTTCTCCTGAGGCTTTAAATGAAGTTTTCTTTCACTTGTGGGTGGTACTGGGGGTCAGGAAGTTTGTCCATAGGGATGGTGGGTGGGACTGGGAGGGACAGAGAGAACAGGAGGGAGGGAGGGAGAGAGGAGATGAGGGGACTGGAAGGAATGGAAGGATGTGCTCCAGGAGGGGAGAAGGAGGAGGAGGAACTGAGGTGGGGGGGTGTCAGATAGACCCTTGGTTTCAGCTTGGTGCTCAGGAGACTCTCTTCTCCTTGCCTCTTTATCGCCCCCTGGAGTTGAGAAGATGGTAGTTTCCTTCTGGTTCACAAACCCCAGTACCCTGTGAAGGGCCTGGTGCTAGACCCCTGGAATCCACTTCTGTCATTCTGAACAGTGCTGTCGGTGCTCAGTGACTGTGGAAGTGAACAGAATGGACACTGGAGGGGGCCGGGCGGCCGTCAGAGAGTGTAGGTAAGATTCAGTCCCTGATTCCAGATGAAGGATGGCCTGGGGTAGGGTGGACAGGGCTGGGTTTTGGTAGATCTGTATTCAATCTCAGCTTCTGCCACTCCCCAGCTGTGCCACCTGGGTAAGTTACCAAATCTCTCTGGGCCTCAGCTTCTTTTCGGGCTGTTGCAAGGTTTACATGACGTAAATCATACAAGATATCTGGCACACCCAAGAAAGGAAGGAACTGGCACATGCCAGGTAGCTTGTATAATTTCTGCCTTTGGGATGTGTCATACCACTTCTCCAAACCTCAATTTCCTGATCTGTAAATTGGGAGAAATGAACAAACTGTCTCTTGTGCTTGCCTCACAAAGTCAGCGTGAGGATGAAATGACACCAAGAGTACTTAAAAGTTGATGTATAAAAACCATAAAGAGTTGAGCTGATGGCAGGAGTCACAGAGGTACTACTTGAGTTGTGTGTCTTTGAAATCATTGCTCAAAGTGCTGGATTCATTGAGCCATAGGGCTGGTCCCATTCTTGCTTGACTGTGTCCCTAAAAGCCTCAGGGTTTGAATTAAAGGCAGTCCCTGGGTTACTAAGGAGAAAGGTTCTATAGGCTTGTTCTTAAGTTGAATTTGACTGTAAGCCAGAATAGTACATTCACCTATTACCTGTAATAGCCCTCATTTATAAGTATGACTTGTATGGAGATTGGATGTTTGTAACTTGGGTACTGCCTGTTCTGTGTTCTGAATACAGTGGAATTAGTCTGTAGCAAGGAGTGTTGGGGTGTTGTCATGTTCTATATCTTGATTTGGATGGTGGTTATGTGGGCTTTGTGAAAATTCATGAAGTTGTAAATTTATAATGGGTGCACTTTCTGTATGTATGTATTCATACATGAATAAAATGTTTATTTAAAAATATTGTGTATTGGTGGGCACCTGTAGTCCCAGTTACTTGGAAGGCTGAGGCAAGAGAATCATCTACGCATAAGAGCTGGAGGTTGCTGTGAGCTGTGATGTCACAGCACTCTACTGAGGGCCACAAAGTGGAGACTCCGTCTCTAAAAAAAGAAAAATGTGTACTAACTGCTTTGTTTTTAGAGATGAGGGTCTTGCTATGTTGCCCAGGTTGAACATGAACTTCTAGGCTAAAGGGATCCTTCTCCCTTAGCCTCCTGAGTAGCTTGGACTATGGCCAACACACCCAATTGGGTCCATGTTTAATGATATTAAAAAATTGTTAAAATTTCGAAGTGGATACATGAGATACATATTGAAATTTTTAGGAATAAAATAAATGGAATTTAACTAAATTAAATTAATTTTTTTTTGAGACAAAGTCTCACTATGTTGTCCCAGGATAGAGTGCCATTGCATCATAGCTCATAGTACCCCACCCTCAAACTCCTGGGCTCAAGTGATTCTCTTGCCTCAGCCTCCCGAGTAGCTGGGGCTATAGGCACTGACCATAATGCCCAGCTAGTTTTTTTTATTTTTATTTTTAGTAGATACAGGGTCTCACTCTTGCTCAGACTGATCTTCAACTCCTGAGCCCAAGCAATCACCTGTCTCAGCCTTCCAGTGTGCAAAGATTACAGGCATGAGCCACCATGCTTGATCTGGAATTTGATTTTTATTTTTTATTTGATTTTATTTTTTGGCTACATAGTTTGCTTTGTGTATTTTATTTTATTTTATTTTTATTAAGTCAAATACACATAGATCATGAATACATTCATGTATATGTGGGGTACAATGTGCTGATTTTTTTTTTAAATACAATCTGACATGGTTAGATCACGGATCTAATTTAGTTAAATTCCGTTTATTTTATTCCTAAAATAAACATAGCTTTCACCTCATTTACTTGATTATTGTACCAAAACATCTATGTTCTACACTTGACAGATTTGACTTGAACCCTTGTCGTATGTTCCATAGGTATGGTCCCACCTTTTACCCTCCCTCTGTCAAACTTCCCCCCACTTTCCACTCCATTTCTCTCCTTCATTCTGGGCTATAGTTGTGTTCAATCTTTCATAAGAAAGTGTGAGTAAATATAAGTAGGTTTCATAGAAGTACTGAGTACATTGGATACTTTTTCCTCCATTCTTGAGACATTTTACTCAGGAGAATATGTTCCAGATCCCTCCATGTAAACACAAAAGAGGTAAAGGCTTTATCATTTTTTAAGGGTGCACAGTATTCCAAGGTATACATATACCACGATTTATTAATCTATTCATGGGTTGATGGGTACTTGGGCTTCTTCCATGACTTGGCTATTATGAATTGAGCTGCAATGAATAATATGGTGCAAATATCTTTTTCGCAAAGTAAGTTTTAGTCTTTTGGATATACTGGAATTTGATTTTTAAAAAACAATATCCCCCTCCCCCCAAAGAAAACAACACCCAGAGGTTTGGAAGGGGTGAGAATGTAGATGAATGAAGACTGGCCAATTACTGGTTGGTAATTGATGAAATTGGAAGGTGGCTATATGCAGGTTTACTATTCTCCCTACTTTTGTGTATTTTAAAAAATGTCCATAATAAAATATTCTGAGAAGTTTGTGTAGACCATAACCAAGTGGAATTTATCACAAGTATAAAAAGCTGGTTCAAGATTTGAAAATCAATTAATGCAATCCATCACATTAATAGGCTGAAGAAGAAAAATCCCATGATCATATCAAGAGATGCAGAAAAAGCATTTGGCAAAATCCAGGACTTATTCATAATTAAAATACAACTCTCAGCAAAAAATGACAGCTAACATTATACTAAATGATAACGTTTTCTGCTGAGAATAAAGCAAGGACGTCCCCTCTCATCATTCCTTTTCAACTTTGTATTAGAAGTCCTAGCTGATGTAATGAGACAAGAAAAGGAAATAAACAGTATAAGATTGGCAAGGAAGAAATAAAACCATCTTTATTCACAGATGACATGAACATCTAGGGTAGTAAACCTGAGAGAAAGTTGACAAAACAAAACAAAGCAAAGAAAAATCTCTCGGGACTGACAAGCACTTACAGCAAGATTGAGGGATATAAGGTTACACAAAAGTTAAACGTTTTTCCATATATCAGCAATTAACAACTGGAATTGGGAATAAAAACACATTACCATTTACATTAGCACCACAAAAAATGAAATACTTTGGTGGAAATATAACAAAATATGTAAAACATCTATATGATAAAAACTATAAATCGAATGAAAGAAATCAAAGAAGAGCTAAACAAAAATGGAGAGATAGTTCATGTTCATGGATAGCAAGACTCAACTTTATCTACCTTTCAGTTCTTCTTAATTTGATTGATAGATTCAATGAAATCCCAATTAAAATCCCAGTAGCTATTTTGTAGCTCCTGACAAATCTATTCCAAAGCTTATATGGAGAAGCAAACAAAACAAAACAAAACAAACAAATGAAAAAAACAAAAAACCCAAACCCTAGTCAACACATATTGAAAGAGAACAAAGTTGAAGGACTAACATTGCCTGACTTTAAGACTTACTATAAAGTATTCCAGACAGTGTGCTATTGGCAAGATAGATCAATAATCAATGGAACAGAATAAGGAGCCCAGAAATAGAAGCACATAAATCTAGTGAACTGATCTTTGATGAAGGAGCAAAGGCAATACAAATAAAAAAGGATAATTTCTTTAACAAAAGGTGCTGGACCATTCTCATGCAAAACAACAGATTTAGACCGAGACCTTAAATCTTTCACAACATTAATGCAAAATGGATCATAAACTTAAATGTAAAATGCAAAATGATGAAACTCCTATAAGATAACATAGGAGGAATCTAGATATTCTTGGGTCTGGCAATGACTTTTTAAAACAACACTGAAGGCACAGTGCATGAAAGGAATAATTGATAAGTGGATTTTATGAAAATTTAAAACCTCTGCTCTGCAAAAGACCCATCAAGAGAATGAGAAGACAAACAACAAACTGAGAGAAAATATTTGCAAAAGATATATCTGATAAGGGGATGTTATCTAAAATACACAAAGAACTCTTAAAACTCAACAGTAAGAAAATGAACAATCTGATTTTTAAAATGGGCAAAATACCTGAACATGTTCTTTACAAAAAACAAAACAAAACAAAACATGCCAGCAGGGAAGGAGGGATGAATAGGTGGAACACAGAGGATATTTAGGGCAGTGAAACTATTTTGTGCAACTTTATAATGGTTATAATGATGGATACATGTTACCCATCTGTCTAAACCCATAAACACCACCAAGAATGAATCCTGGAGCAGATGTGCTGAAAAGGGATCACTTAAATGCTCTGTTAGAGGGAATATAAATTAGTACAACCTCCATGGAGAACAGTTTGGCTATTTCTCTTTTTAAAGCTTTAATTTTTTTAAATTTCAAAATAATATGAGGGTTCAAATTTTTAAGTTACGTTTTTCTCACTTCCAAGGTAAAGTTCAAGTTGTAGAAGAGCCCTTCACCCAGCGGGCATGCTGAACAACCTCACATGGTGCACATTAGGGGCGATCCGGCCAATCCCCCTTCTCCCCTCCCTTCGCCCTCCTCTCCCCTCCCTTCCCCTCCTCTCTCCTCCCCCTTGCTAGACTACACTATTTGTCTTTCATTGTCTGTGTGGGCATGTAATTGTTTACATATTGGTTTCATACTAGTATTGAGTACATCAGATTTTTTTTCCCTTTTTTTTTTTTAGAGACAGAGTCTCACTTTATTGCCCTTAGTAGAGTGCTATGGCATCACATAGGTCACAGCAACCTCCAACTCCTGGGCTTAGGCAATTCTCTTGCCTCAGCCTCCCAAGTAGATGGGACGACAGGCGCCCGCCACAATGCCCGGCTATTTTTTGTTATTGTTGTTGCAGTTCGGCCAGGGCAGGGTTTGAACCCACCACGCTTGGTATACAGGGCAAGCGCCTTACTGACTGAGCCACAGGCACTGCCCTTTTTTTTCCATTCTTGAGATACTTTATTAAGAAGAACGTGTTTCAATTCCATCCAGGTAAACATAAAAGATGTAAAGTCTTCATCTTTTCTTATGGCTAAATAAGTAGTCCATGGTATACATATGCCACAGTTAGTTAACCCATTCATGGGTTGATGGGCATTTGGGTTGCTTCCATGACTTGGCAATTATGAATTGAGCTGCAATAAACATTCTGGTGTAAATGTCTTTGTGATAAAATGATTTTTGTTCTACTGGGTAGATACCTAGTAGTGGGATTGTGGGATCAAATGGAAAGTTAACTTTTAGTTCTTTAAGAATGCTCAGCCAGGCACTGTGGCTCATTTGTGTAATCCTAGCACTCCGGGAGGCCGAGGTGGGTGGATTACCTGAACTCACAAGTTCGAGATCAGCTTGAACAGAGCGAATCTGTTTCTAAAAATAGCCAGGTGTTGTGGTGGGAGCCTATAATCCCAGCTACTCTGGAGGCTGAGGCGAGAGAATTGCTTGTGCCCAAGAACTTGAGGTTGCTGTGACCTATGACCCCACGGCACCCTACCAAGGATGACAAAGTGAGACTATGTCTCAAAAAAAAAAAATTCATACTTCTTTCCATAAAGGTTATATTCAATTTTCAATTAATTGAAATTAATTAATTAATTTCAATCCTACTAGCAGTGTGGAAGTGTTCCCTTCTCTCCACATCCACACCAGCATCTGTAGATTTGGGACTTTGCAATGTGGGCTAATCTCACTGGAGTTAGGTCATGTCTATCTCAAAGTGGTTTTGAATTTCTCTGAGGATTAAAAACCATGAGCATTTTTTCATGTTTATTGGCCATTCATCTGTCATCTTCAGAGAAGTTTCTGTTCAAGTCTCTTGCCCACTTATAGAGGGGATTGTTCTTGTTGATTAATTTGAGTTCTCTGTAGATTCTAGTTATCAGGCCTTTGTCAGATTCATAACATGCAAAAATCTTCTCCCATTCTAAAGGCTGTCTGTTTGCTTTCGTTGTTGTATCGTTAGCTGTGCAGAGCTTTTTAGCTTGATCAAATCCAATTTATTTATTTTTAGTGTTGCTGCAATTGCAGTATAGTTATTTCTCAAAGAACTAAAAGTAGATCTACCATTTGATCCAGCAATCCCACTACTGGTATCTCCCCAAGAGAAATGAAGTCATTAAATCAAAAAGATACTTGCAGTCATGTGTTTACCACAGCACAATTCACAATCTCAAAGATATGGAATCAATCTAAGTGCTCATCAACTGATGAGTGGATAAAGAAAATATGGCTTATATATACCATACAATACTACTCAGCCATAAAAAGAATGAAATGATGTCTTTTGCAGCAACTTGGATGGGACTGGAGGCCATTCTCCAAGTGAAGTAACCCAGGAATGGAAAACCAAATGCTGCATGTCCTTACTTACAAGTAGAAGCTAAGCTGTGTGGGTACACAGGGGCATACAGGGTGGAAAAGGGACACTGGAGACTCAGAGGGCAGAGGTTGGGAGGGGATGAGGGAAGAAAAATTACCTGTTGGTCATGATGTATACTATTTGGGTCATGGGCACAATAAAAGCTCAGACATCGCCAGGATATAATGTATCCATGCAATGGAAATCTACTTGTTCCCTTAAATGCATTGAAATGTAAAAAAACAGTGAATCCTAATGTAAATCATGGACTTTGGATGATGATATATAGATCCATTGATTGTAAAAAATGTAGCATCCTGGGTGGCGCCTGTGGCTCAAGGAGTAGGGCGCTGGCCCCATATACTGGGGGTGGCAGGTTCAAGCCTGGCCCCAGCCAAAACTGCAAAAAAAAAAAAAAAAAAAAAAGTGGCATCCTGGTGCAGGGTGTTGGTATTGGGGAAGGCAATGTACATTGGGGAAAATATATGGGAATATATGGGATTGCTGGATCAAATGGTAGATCTACTTTTAGTTCTTTGAGAAATAAACTCTGTGCCTTTTGCTCAATTTTGCTGTGAACCTAAAACTTCTCAAAAAATAAAGTCTATCAAAATATATTGATAAATTTGTACCTTCATATTAATTTGAATAAAACAATGTTGATAAATTTGGAGTCAGGTTTGATTTCAAGTTTTGCCACTGACTTGTAGGTGGCTTTGGGTAAGTTGCAAAGACTTTCTGAGTCTCAGTTTCCCCCCGTCATAAAGTAGAAGATAGTAGCTACCTCTTGAATTGTGATCATTTACCAAGGCAATATACGTGAAGTATCCAGCTGTTTTGGGATCAAAAATGTAAGTTAAGAGATGCATTTGATATAGTGGTTGAAAGCTTAAGCTCTGTAGCTAGATTTCCTGGGGTCAGTTTTGGCTTTGTCAGTTATGACCTGCGTAACCTTGGGCAAAATACTGACCCTCTCTGGATTCCTCAGTTCAATCTGAGACAGTACAGGATGGGGGTACCAAGTCTTAGATACCTGCAAGATAGCCCACGGGGACTGGGTTCTTTTCTTCACTCCTTGGATCCTTGGAGTCCTGGCTAAGGGAGAAAGGTAAGAAAAACAGGCAGGGGAAAGAACAAAGCTTACACTTATTGAGACCCGCCATGTCTCATATTTACTCATTTAGGAATTTAGAGTACCTATCTTGTGCTAGGGAGTGCTCTAGTTGCAAATAAGACAGAAGAGACCCCTCATGGGTATTATATTCTTGTGGAGCAAACAGGTGAGTGAACAGATGAACAGGGTGACCCTGGAGAGGAATGGGGTGCTGAGATGGAAGGAACTAGAACAGCTCCTCTAGACTGGTGGTCAAGGAAGGCTTCTCTGAGAAGGTAGTATCTGAGATTTGAAGGGTGACAAGGAGAAGCCATCCATGTGAAGCTCTGGGAGATCATTCCAGGCTCTAGCCTAGGACATGGCTATATTATTTCAAGTAATTTTCACAATAGCTTCAGATAGAATTATGCCTCTGTTACAGACGAGAAAACAGAGGCTAAAAGATTAAGTTAATGGCTTGAGAAAGTGGTAGAGATAAATGGTGCCCAGGGCATCAGACGGGAAGTAAACTTTCAGGTAGTGTTTTTGCAAAGAAAACAAGGTAAAAGCTCAACATTTTATCTTATAGAAATAAAAGAATAAATGGGCAGCTCCTGTGAATGATATAATCTTCAAACAACTCTTCCCCTAAGAGGTCCTCAAGGCAGAGTCCCCCTTCCACACCTTTGCCTGGGCCAGCTTGGCAGCCAGGAAGGCCTTTCCTGCTTCTCTTTCTCTATACATATTCTCCCATCTCTCAGGGCCCCAGTCCAGCTCCACTTCTCAGGAAGCCTCCAGAAAGGCTCCAGGCCCTGGCCATTCCAGGAAATGCCTTCCAGAGAGGCGAAGAGTTTTGTCCACCCTTCAGGAAAGGAGTGTCACAAGGTCAGACTCAAATCCAGGCCTCCTCCCAACCCTGAGGAAGGGCGTCCGCCTCTCCTGCCCCGGCCTCCTCACCCCGTACCCAGCTGGCTGCTGTATGTTGCCGTCTGCAGGCTTTGGTTCCCGCCTCCACCCTCTCCCCGCTCCTCAGAGTTCCTTCTGGGAGGAAAGAACGTATTTTTCGCAGAGATGACTCTGTTCTTGTGGCCATAGATTACTCTTGACACCTAATTATTGTATATCATCATGCCATAAAATGATGATTGGAAGTGTCACTGTCCCAAATTTGCGCTCATAAAATACGTGTTCTTTTTGTTTTCCTCCTCTGCATCTGTCTGGGAGAAAAGGCAGGCAAATTTATTCCAACTTTTCAGAGGAACTTAAAAGCACAGGAACAGAAGAGTTTCAGAGGTGGGTGGTTTTAAAAATACCCTGCGGAGGGAGGAGGCTTCAGCCCAGCTGATTTCGTGTGGCCTGGGGAGAAAATGAAGACCTTGCCTAAGACAATGGCTCCTCCCACCTTGCCTTTCTCTACCTTTGTCTGCCTGGCAAGACCCCCTCCTTCATCAATGCCGCCCCCCAGTGCCTTTGTAAGGAAGCACTGGACCATGGTGGGAAAGGTTTCCTTCTGTTCTAATGTCACTCAGACTTGGATTGACATCTTACCTCTGCTGCCCAATAACCCAGTGACCTTTGGTAAGTCGAGCCCCCTCTGGAATCTTGGTTCCCTCACATACAAAATGTAGAATAATAAATACTACTTGCATCTTACATGGCTGCTATAAGGAGCAAGAATAAAACACCTAACTGTAGAGGTAAAACTAAGGGACCTGCCACAAAACAGGGGCTCAGCAAATGTCTGCTGCTTTTCCTTCCCCTCAAAAGCTCTCCTGACTTTTTGCCTTGGGAGGACCCTGGAATCCTAGAACAACTCCTTGCCTGATTAACATTGCCCTTCTACTGTGAGCTCAGGCTGCAATTGGAGTCAGTAGGAAAGCAATCTGATTAAACTTGTTGGCTCTATGGGACAGTGACTCTGACAGGCATCAACAAGGATGGTTTGCTAGAACAGTCTTATTTGTCCCTGGGAGGAGCCAGTGAAGGCAAGCTGTCCCACTGCTCTCCCTGCACATGGAGGCCCTCCACAAGGTCCCCGCCGGTGGCTTTCCAGGCACTTCCCCACCTGTGATGGGGATGAGTTCTCTGCCTCCTGAAGTAGCACATTTAGAGCTTACCTCTCTGGGGCCTCCTGCTGGACCTTCAACCCCTCCCCCACCCCCTCTCTGCTCTCATAGGACACATATTCTCTCTGGGCTTTGGGAACGTTTCTTTAAACCAAGATAACTTGTCTTATGAATTCAAACCAACTTGCCAGTGATTCCTGCCTTAGAAGGGGGACTTGAGGACTTCTGGGTGGGGGTGGAGTGAACGGCTGCCACAGAAGGGTCTTTGTCCCATCCCATCTCCGCCTAGCCAATGCCTGAGTTCTCAAGACTCAACTAAGAAGCCCCCTCCTCTGGGGGACTTCCCTGGTCCCCGCTTGAGGTATTCGTTCCAGACTGGCCTCTCTATACTGAGCTCCTGTCAGGGACTGGCCCTCTGTTGGAGGCTGTATATGGGTTGGGCCACCCCTGGCCTGGAGCCCTGCCTCAGAGCACCCCAAATGTTTGCCAGGCTTGTTCAATGTCTGTCTGTCCCTCCAGGCTGGCAACTTCACTAGGGCAGTGGCTGGCTCAGCCTACTCTTTGCTGTATCCAAGGTGCCTAGCACAGGGCTTGCACACATGGCAGGTGCTCAGTGAACAAACACTTAACTCACACGATGTGCCAAGTGCTGTTCTAAACACTGTACATTTATCAGCTCTTAAAACCCTCAGGACTACTCCAAAATGTGAGTACTGTTATCATTTCAGTCTAGTATGATTCTGGAGCAATCCAGCTCCACTGCTCATTTTCTGTGTGACCTTGGTTACGTACTTAACCTTTCTGTGCCTCACTCTTAAACTGGGGATAACTGTATCTACTTCTTCACAGGCTGTTGATGCAGTTAAATGAGTTCACATACATCAAATGTTTATGTATTAGGTATTATTCCCATTTTATGGAGAAAAAGAAATGGAGACAGAGTGTTCTGGTAACTTGCTCAAGGTCACACAGCTGGTGAGGATCAGAGCCAGGACTCAAACCTTTAGGCAGTCGGGCTGCCCTTACAGAAGAATTTGAAGACCTGGCTTCAAACACCCTAAGAGGGGTGTTTCGGGCTCTCACGCTGGCCTGGACCCCTGTCTAAGCCTGTCTTCTCGATTTGCACGCACTGTGTGGTACCTCTGCCGGTTGAGATTCCACGATAGGCAGGAGGTTGTCACAAGCCGATAGGCAGGAGGTTGTCACAAGCCGCGGAGGTGCGGCCACTGGTGGCCGCGGGCGGTTCCGGCGCAGCGACTCTTCCTGTAGCCAGCAGGGGTCAGCCGTCGCTGTCGTTGGTGCCTCGGGCGAGCGGCTTGCAAAGCGCAGAAACCAGTCTGCGACTCGGCGCAGGAAGGACCCTTGGAGGTCATGAGGCCACAAGCTGGACCGAGGCCTCCAGAAGGGGAAAGCACTGCCCAAAGTCACCCTAGGGTCTGTGCTATCGAGGCAGGACCCCAATCCCTTCCCTCGTCCTTAGCTTTTCCCCAAAGCTCAAGAGGCCAGTTCGAGGGGCTCCAGAATAAGGGGTTAAGGACCAAAGATGAGAAGCCTGCAGGTTCCCCAGGAAGGGTGAGTCCCAGGCACGGTGGTCCGCTGCTGGACTCTGACTTTGGCCATGTCGTCATCCCCTAGCCTAAGCTTCCCTCCAAGGAGGGCACTCGGGCAGCCGACACACTGTGGTTACGGACTGGGTACCTCTTTCAATACAACGTGCCCGTGCAATGTGCGGGCCAGAGTCGGCCCAGCCAACAGGGGTCGGGGCCGGTGGGGCTGCTCCGCGCGTGGGCGTCGGAACCCCCGTTCTTTCCTGGAGGATCGCCCTGGCCGGCTGGGAGCGCGGCGCCGGCCGGCCGGCTGGGGGCGCTGCCGCACCACGCGCGGCTTCCCCGCGTGTCCTTCCAAGGACGGAGTGGACGCGGCGGAAAGCGCGGGGCAGGGGCCGGCTGAGGTCTGGCCGCGCCCACACTAGCGTTGTTGGGCCGAGGTCGGCGACACCGTCTGGGGCGTAGAGACTGGGCCGTGCGAGTCGTCCCGCGCCCCCGCTGGACTTTAGCTCATTTTCGGATGTGTGAAGGGTGTGAGGGATGGAGGGTGTCAGGGTCCAGCACTGGGGGTCCAGGGGTCGCTGTGTGACCTTGAGAGGTCACTGCCCCTGTCTGGTCTCGGTTTCCTGTCTGCAGTTGGGATGAGCCATTCTATGTGAAATGCTTTGGGAAATCCGAGGCCTGTGCTGGGCACAAATCGAAAGAAAGATTTTCATTGAAAAAGAGCCATCTCTTGCCTCACCCAATCCATCCTCCCAGTGGCACACTCTGGTGGCAGCCACTTTAGTCATTTTTTTACCTCTGTTTTCTGGCATTTGCTTATATATTTCGAAGTAACATGCTTATGCTGCTAGTTCTTAATTTAACCACATTAGACATTATCTTTTGTCTTCCTGTAGGAATAAATAAGAAACTGGCTGTCTTCCAGCTCCACCCTCTTGCCCAGTATATCTGGAGCACTATTTTTAGGTAACTCAGTGATCAGCATTCCTATTAAGAAAATGTAGCTCTTCTTTTCTCAAAAAGCTCCGTCAGAATTGCCATCCACCTCTCATCCTTTGTGCCCCCCACAAAAGCTCTGTTCTGTTCCCCATTCTCTGTTGAGCTGCCTTTCCCCAGGGCGCGCCCATCCAGACTGGAGCAGCTGTCTGCAAGTACCTTCACGCCAAGGTTTTCTCTCCAAGCTTGTTTTTGGTTCTCTGTTTATGTTGATTTACTCCCTTCTTTTGGAAACTTAAGTTGCTTCCTAAGAAATTGGGCAGGGTAGGGAGGTTTCCTGTCCATGGACTTGCCTTACCTGTATTCTGCCCTTGGAGCTAAGCATAGAGTTCCGGGCTGGAAATCATTCTTCTTTAGACCCCAGTGCATGCTCCACTGTCTTCTGTGCCTGGAGTTACCGTTGAGAAGCTTCATGACTTTTGATTCTTGTTCATTCTTATGAGTGACTTTTTTTCTCTCTCTGGATGTTTTTGAGGATCTTTTCTTTTAGCCTTAGAATTCTGAATTTATACAAGTGACAATATTGGTGGCTTTTGTCATCTATTGTGCTGGGCCTTGGGTGGTCCTTTTCAATGTGGAGACTCATGTCCTTCTGTTCTCTGAAACTTTGTTTTTTCTTTAATAATCTCCTTCTCTCTTGCCTTGCTCTGTGATACTCCGATGAGTTGGATCCTGGACCTCCAGGACTGACCTTCCAGTCTCTTTTCTAAATTTCTCTCCTTGTCTTTCTCTTTTGTTTTCTATATTATTTCCTTGTATTTATGTACCAATCCCTCTACTGAATGTTTAAATTCAGCTATCATATTTTTAATTTCCAAGAACTCTTATTTATTCTCTGTTCTCCTTCCTAACATTGACTCAACCATGTTATTAATATTTATCTCTCTGAGGATATCAGTGATTCTTATATCAACAAGAGGAGTTGTTTTTCTCTGGTACTGCTTTATTTCTTCAGCAGGCAAGATGGATATGGTTAAGAAGATGGGTTTGGGAGCCAGACTACCTGGGTTTGAATTCCAGCCCTGCCACTTTCTAGCTGTATGACCTAGGACAAGTCACTTAATCTCTCTGGGCCTCAGTTTGCATCTGTAAATTAGACCTAATAAGAACACTAATGCATGGATTGCTGAATTTATATCTACAAAACCCTTCACTTGGCATACAGTGATAGGTCTGGGGTCATTGCCATGCTCGTCATAGAATGGCAGGAAGGCTTGGAGCAGGGGAGTCTGACTCTTCCCTAGGTAAATTCTCAGTTAATCCCGCATTTTCAGCTCTTTCTGGCCTCCAAATATTATGCCCCTTTTCCCACTCTGTGAGACAGTTGTCTTTTTTCTCATTGAGATATCTTCTGCAGGTCTTATTTGACTTGGTGTAGGGTTGGCTAATCAAAAAAATTGTTTCATATGAGAAATCACTAAATCCTACGGATGCCTATTCCTTTTTCTGCGAGTAGAGGCCTGTTAGTTAGACTTCAATAAGGTCTTTCTTGTGCAAGTCCCAATGCATAAAACATTGTCTGCCATTTCAAGTTCTTTATAGTGAAGCTAAAACTTAGAGGCACTTATGGAGCAATCTGAATGCAGAGCCCTTCTAGATATATATGATAATCCTCCCAATTTGTTACAATTTGATCGTAACTCATCTGAACATTTTTTAAATAATAATCTGGCTTCATTGAGTCTCTCTAGGCCCTAGGCTTCATTTTCATAGAAATGACTCCCTTTCCACAATCATATCTTACTGGTATCAATATTAAATTGAGTCACATAATTACAAAAGCAAGTACAACTGGCATAAATAAGTTAGGGAATAAGCACTTGTTTCTGGGAAAGCATAGAGATGAACTGGAGATGCACGTGATCATTCCAAGACCAGCCTCCAGGACAAGGTTTTCACCCTGTGGGTTTTAGAAGGAACGGCGGGTGTGGCTGTTCTGGGAGTGCGCATTCAGTGGTGGTGGGTCCTGAAAGCTTAGATTGTGTTGTGGCTTCTATCATTTTGCAAAGTAAGTGTCACTTACTCTTCCCTATCCTCTCTCATCCATAAGTGACTTCCCTTCCTTTTTTACGTCTTCGTGGGTTTATATCGTCTCTTTTCCTTATGTTCATTTTAAAGGGAGAAGGTACAGAAGAGGGGGAGAAGGTAAACATTAAAGTTCAAACTGCATTTTTATCCAGACAATTCTCTCTCCTTTAAGACTCCCAACACCCAGTGAGCAGCAAGGATATTATTATCCCCACAAAGGGCACACAGCTGCAAGTGACAGAAGCAAGTTTCAAACTCAGATCTGTCAGAGGCTTTAGTGGATATTGTGGGGCTTTGTCTAGATTCCCTCTCCAGGGTCGACACAGCATCCCCAGCTGCTGAGAATATTGATTGCTGGTGGCTCACTGTGGCGCCTCTCCGGAAATGACTGTAGCTATAGGAACTGCCTCACCCCAGCATCTGCTTCCTTTCAGACGATGGCCATGGCAATGACTGGCAGGGGCAGGAGTATAAAAGCTCAGCCTCTTTTACTCCATTTGAGATGATTCTGAGGAGCTAACCAGCTCCAGAGGTTTTGTGGAGTTAGGTTGTAATCCATTGTGGGCTGGCTGGTCCCTCTGCCCAGTTGCAGGTGTAACTCCAAAGAGCACTTTCCACTAAGCCTCCTGCACACAACTCTTTGTTTCAGAGTCTGTTCCTAGAAGCCCAGCCCAATATAAGACATGGTGCCTGCTCATTCTGCTCCCCTTCAGGTGGTAGAGACTTTGCATTCCCAGGCTTTCCCGGGGCAGGATTTATCACAAGGGGAGGGCTGGGCTGCAGTGGTTGCAGAACTCAGGGCTCATCCGGGCCTGACATCCCTGCAGGGCAGGCAGGAATGGCATATTCCCTGGTGTGATTGGAGGGCAAGGGGGCTTGTGGGGCATGTGGTGGGCAAAGAGGCTGAGGAGACAGGTGATACACCAGGTCCTGGAGTGGTTTGCTATCAGTGGGGAATCATCAGAGGGTTTTAAACAAGGAGTGACGTGGTTGAATCTGTGAGTGGGCTGGATGAACTCGACCTCAGGATGGATTGGATGGGGTGAGATGGGGTCAGGGAGGGTAGTGAGGAAACCATTATAATGGTTTGTGAGAGAGAGGATGGGGCCTGGGCTAGGACGTTGAGGACACAGACATGGTTCTCAGTGACTGATGGCTCACCACCTGGCTTCCCAATCCCTATTACCCTGGCCTTTTTTCTGCACTTTCTAACGTGTCGCATCATGGACTTATGTATTATGTTTATTGTATGTCTTCCTACATTATAAGTTAAGATCCAGAACGGTGGGAATTTGTATCTGTCTTGTTCATTGCTGTGTTCCCAAGAATACAAGAATGCCTGGCCTTGGATGGTGCTCAATAAATAATGATAGATGGATGGATGGAGAGATGGATTCCTATGAGATACAAGAAACTGGAACTAGGCATGAGTTGGTCCCTTGACTTCTGCCTGGTTGTCTGAATGGATGGTTCAGCCTTCCGGAAGTGAAATCGGGAGGAGGGGCCTCGTTTTACATGAGCTGAGGGGCACAGATGGGAGGTGGAGGAGTCCCAAGGGTTGATGTCCCCATAGACTTGAATTGTTTGGTGTTGCTAGGAGTTACGGCTTTTCCCATAGGATGATCAGAAGGCTTGGGGTTAGAAAGGGCTCAGAGGGTCCCTAGTTTCATAAGGGTACTAATCTGCTACCTCCCTGGCCCCGTCCCTCTCAGTGGATACCCCCCTGAACTTTGTGCTCTGCTGTGGGCTTTAGGCAGTGGGACTAGTGATGGCATCTCGCACAAGACTGGGAAAGCGAAGAGAGGAGACTTGGGTGGTGCCTGTGGCTCAAAGGAGTAGGGCGCCAACCCCATATACTGGAGGTGGCGAGTTCAAGCCCGGCCCCAGGCTAAAAACGCAAAAAAGGAAAAAAAAAAAAAAAAAAGAAAGAAAAGAGAAGAGACTCATGTTTGGCATTGAGTACGTACTCAGGTAATGTCTATTGTTGGTGATCATGTCGTGGAATGATCCTAGGTAGGAGACACCAGGCTTGAATTTTCTAACTAATAAATGACAATCATTCAGGAATACCCCTTGTTTATGAACCATGTTTGTTGCGTGTTGCTATGTGGCACAAGGGTGACTGCGGGAGTCCTTACAGGGCGGAGTCCAAGGCTGGGAGAGGGGAGGAGCTTACCTGCAGGGCAGGGCGGGGCTCGACCGGCTTCCTCCGCTTTCCACTCCCCGCTTTCTCGGGCGGGTCTACCATGAATGAGCTCAGATGGGTTACTTCTGCCCCTAAGCCTCAGTTTCTCTCCGGCAAGGGGAAGTAAAGTTGTTTAACCTGAAAAACCCTCTGGGCCCTCCTGGCAGGGTCTCCTCCCTCTCTGATGGTGTCCAAGGTTCCGAATGCTGTATCCCGTTTGCGTCACCAAGGGACCGGGGAAACGGTTTGTCACAGATGCACCCTGGCTTGTGGACAGCAAACATAAGGGAGAAATAACCACTTTCCAGTGCACAAAATATAAAAGATGGGCTCTCCATGGCAGTGGAGATCTAAACAAACTAAACAAACTTGTTTGCTTGTTTCGTTTTGATGTTTTTCTTTAAGGACCAAAAGGTGATCTTTCCAAGAGGCACTGATTTCTGTTTGGATGGTTAAAGGACGGCGTGTGGCAGCTCAGGGTCAGCATGTGCAAACCCAGCTCATCACAGCTCCTTCCAAACCGCCGCTCCTGCTCTTTCTTCACGGGATCACCAGCCTCTCCCTGAACGGTTACAGTCCCCTCCTGCCATCCTGCTATCTTTCTTTTGTTGTTGTTGGAAAAGATCTTTATTTAGTCTCTGCTCTTTGCAAAAAGTTTTATTGTGGAAAATTCAGACTCTTACAAAAGCAGAGGGAACCTCATGTACCTGTCGCCCTGTTTCAACAATTACCAACCCATAGCCAATCATATTTCTTCTGATCCTGCCCCCAGATTATTCTGAAGCAGAACCCAGACAGCATATCATCACATCTATCAGATACAGATATAAGGATGCATTAGAATGTATAACTATGATGTTGCACCAAATCCCTTAAAACCATAAAATGGTATTTCAGTTTCCTAAGTTAACCCATAATTTTATTTCCTTTACAATTTGTTTGATGCAGGAGCCAAATGAATTCCACATGCTGCAATTAGCTGATAGTGTAACCTGTAAGTCCCTCTCACTCCTTCTTTTCTCTAGCTATACATTTGTTGAGGAAACTGGGTTGTGTATTCTGTTTTCCACATCTGGATTTTGCTGAATGAGTCCCGTGGTGTCCTATGATAGGTTCAGCTGTCCCCTGTATTTTCTGTATATCTGTAGTTAAATCTAGAGGCCTCATCAGATTTAAATTTGACTTCGTGACAAGAGTACTTCAGAGGTGGTGCTGTGAACTTTTACCAGGAAGCCCAAAATGTCTAATTGTCATCTTTCCTTCTGTTTTTAGCAACCATTGATGATCATTGACTAGACTTATTATTTCTTCATTGCTGGCACAGTAGTGACATTCCATTATTTCATTTTTTTCTTTGTTCGCTAGCTGAACTTTTATGAAAAGTAACATCCTTTCATCAACTATTTGGTTACCCTGAGGTACACTTTATTCAGGAAAGGCAAGATAAAATGTTTAATTCTTTCCATTTATTTTCAGTTTCTGAGGCTGAATGTGGTGGCCCATGCCTGTAATCCTACCCTCTGGGAGGCTGAGGCGGGTGGATTGCTTGAGCTTAGGAGTTCATGACCAGCCTGAGCAAGGGCGAGTCCCCATCCCTAAAAACTAGCTGGGTATTTTGGTGGGTGCCTGTAGTCCCAGCTACTCAAGAGGCTGAGGCTTAAGGATCTTTTAAGCCCAAGAGTTTGACTTTGCTGTGAGCTATGACAACTCCACAGCCTTCTACCTAGGGTGACAAAGTGAGACTCTGTTTCAAAAAGAAATATGTATATATATTTTCAGTTTTTGAAATAATGACTTGGTTCTCTAGTATTGTTCAGAGATGACCAGTGAGATCACTTTGTATCATTGTGCACTCGCAGCCCTGAATAAATGTGATGTGTTTCAATTCATTTCAGCTTTTATCTTTATTGACACATTATCCCATTTCTTTGGCTAATGGAAATCTCTTCAACTTGGCTCCTAAGTCCTTTTGAGGAGGACTGCAGTAGTCTCTGCTAGCGTCCCTACTTTCTAGAATGACAAGATGTTCCATTTTGTACATTTCATTCTTCAGACCTGCAATCAGACTCTTGAAGGAGTTTGTGGGAAATGGTATTTAGAGGTCAACAGACAGGTGTATAGGGGAGTTACATTACCTTTAAAAAAAACTGTACTTCATACATGTAAAAGAGTATCTTCCCCATTTATGTAATTATGAGGCATAATAAAATGGGTTCCCATCTGAAGCTGGCACCCAATTTCAGAACTGGAACATTATCAACAGCAGTTCATTTTTGCGGTCTCCTTTAACTAATCTTCAGCCTCCATCCAAGACAGTAGATTGTGCATTTATCATTCTCTTACTTAAAAAAACCCTTTATCACATCTGTATTTATTCTAACATAGACACGTTTAGCTTAGTTTGTTTTTGAGCTTTATAAAAATTATATAATGTTTATTGTTTTCTGTGACTGTCTTTATTCAATGTATTTTCTAAGACTTACCTGTTTTTTAAGCTGTATTCATTGCTGTATAATATACCATTGTGTGACTATACTATAATTTATTTTATCCATTTTCTTGTTTGTGGACATTTTGAGTTGTGTCCAGTTTGGCTACTACAAATATTTTGCTAAGGTAGTGCTGTTTCAGGCCACCTTGTTCACCTCCCAGAAAAATGTGCAGCATTTTTGGTCTCTTTGTCGAGGACAGTGGTTATCAAGCATTTTAGCCCAAAGAGCTTTTGTTTATGTGAGTTCAGTCTGAAGATATCCCCTATACTAGAAATTAAAGCTGAGAAAAATATGAAAATTCTATTTATTAATTTATTTTAAAATGACAGTAACAAACTCATTGTAGGTTACCATAGATCATACCCTTTTAAAGAAAACTATATTTTATGAGAGAAATAAATTGAGAAGAAAAACATTTTTGAAATTTTTGCAAATCTCTTTAATCTCTGGCTTATTAGGAGACATGTGAATTCTCATATCTGCTTCCATGTTCTGTCTGTTGTAATATCGTACATCACAAATCCTCTGAAAAACACTGTACAGTCATGTGACAAGGGTGAAAATGTCAAATGATACCTTTCAAATATATTATGAAAATAGTTTTTCCTTATGATTCCCTTGAAAATGTCTCAGATTCCACAGTTTGAGAATTGTTGCTCTAGAGAATGTGGGTCTAGGAGCGAAATTGCTGGATAATAGGGTTGTACAGGACATTAGCAAATGTTGAGTTATGTAAGTTAATGTCAAATTTTTTTCCAAAATGGTTGTAGCAATTAACACCCTCACCACCAGTGTCTGAAAATTTCCATTGATCCATATCTTTCTCAACACTCAGTATTATTAGACATTCTAATTTTTACCCACATAGTGAATGTGAAATGGTATTTTATTATAATGTATCTGTACCCTAGTTTCTCCCCATTTCAATGCATCTTTCTCAGACAGGTTAATCTTTCTATGAAGATATTTTGGTCATGTTATGCTTAGTCCTCCTTAAAAAATGTTCAAAGGCTTTTTCTTTTCCTGAACAGAGCAAGTTCATTAACTAGACTCTATTCAAGACTCATTTGGTTATGGGCTAGACTAATTAGTTGGGGGCCTGCTTACCTTCTGATCAGAGGGGTCCAACTCATTCAGGTAAGGAGGCCTCCCTATGGTCCAGTTCTTAGCCTGAGTTTGGGCCAAAGCCCTGTGAAAAATCAGTGTGCCTGAGCTCTCCATTTTCTGGTTACCAAAGACCAATGTCTTGGTCATTTCCTTCACTCAGGAGCTTGAAGAAGAAGGTGAAGGCAGGGCAGGTTTGGGCATAGTTATATTGGTGACATGTGGGTTCATCTGGTTTCTAATAATGTCTTCTGGACCACCAGGATAGACATGTTCATTGCTTATTCAGGTGGGAACAAATCTTGCTGAGGCCTTGGTCCCACTCTGCTCAACAACACCATCGTCACTGTCTTCATTATCATCACCATCACCACCACCACCATCATCCTCATCAAACAGTTTCTGCTTACTGAGCACCTGTGTGGGCCAGGTCTTGTGTTAGGTACCTTATGTGCTATTGTTCTTTGAACTTTGCAAGGCAGGTGTTATTATCCCTCCCTGGTGAGGGACAGGTGAGGAGATGGAGGTTCGGGCAGGGGAAGTGACTTTGTCAGAGTCCCACAGTGGCTGACTTGTACAGTGAAAGGCAGAGACCAGTGCTCTCAGCTCTTGGTGCAGAACCATCAGTGGCCAGATCATGGGGTTACAATCCCATGGCTAATGTGGTCTTAGGCTTTTAGAGAGATATTGAGGCAGAGGGCAGATATAATTAGCAAGATATAAGTTCGTGGACTTAGCAGCCCCATCAACACCTTTGGCCTTCATGAGAAGTACCTGCCTTCCTCTCAGGGCACTGTTTCCTGGGGTCTGCAGTGTGCTGAAGTAGGGTGGGAGCTGGTAGGGTCTGTGGGACCTATGTGATCCCAGGCTTGCCACCTAGGTGCCTTGAACCTCAGTTTCCTCTTCTGTGAAAGAACATGAGGACCATCTCTGCTTCTTAGGACTTTTATAGGCAAAAAATGGTTCCAAACAATAACAATTCCCATCTATTTAATGCCTGTGCTAGACTCCTTATGCTTTTGTCATTTAATCTTTTCAAAAATCCCAGTTTTATAGATGAAGAAATTGAGGCACAGAAAGGCTGCATGCCTTTCCCAAGACCATTGAACTAGGGAGTAGTAGAGTAGGGGTTGAATTCAGGTCTCTATAGGCTGCTAGGAGTTTTGTAAGGGCAATTGGGGTGGAATGTGACGGTGTGTGTTGATTGCAAATGAATAAGGGCTCTGGGCGATGCTTATTTGCAGTGAGCCACGCTGTTTGCAAGAAACAGATGAGGGTGGGTTAGACCAGCTGGAGATGTTACATTTGCCAAAAGATAGGACAGAGAGAGAAATAGAGGGCGGGTGGTGACAGAGGCAGCCACCGGGCTCCTGCTCCATGCCAGGCTGTCTTCTGGTCTCTGAGGCCCTGGCAATGAAGCAGGCCTGGTTTCACCCTTGGGGAGCTCAACGGGGGAGAGACAGACATCCTGAAGAATGTTGTGTGGTTGGACAACCTATTAGGATGTGGAGGCTGCATTCCTGAGAAATCTTGTGTTATAAAAAATGGAATTATAGAGACAATTGCTTCAATGGGGAAAAAGAGGTTAGTGGTTTGAGAGTGTCAGACTTGCCATAACAAAGTTATTTTTCCTTCAGGAATGTCAATAATAAAGGTGCTTTTACAGCTATAAGTGTATGGCTGTAAAACCTGAACATCACAGAGCCAAACAAGCTTTAGACTTCCTTGTGATTTTGCTCAAGAGGAACTGCCCGTGTTTTCTGTTACCCCAGCACTGTCACTAGCTCAGACTTTCAATCACCTTGACCATCTACTGCTGGAGTAACAGCACCAAGACCCTGTAAGGAAGCATCCAAAGGTGTCAGGACATGCCCTCCCCCAACCCCCACTGTCTCCTCGACAAGTTCCCCTGCAGCAGATCCCGCCCCTCCACTGTGTTATAGCCAACTGTGATCTGCTCAGTATAAATTGTGCTCTCTAATTAAAGGATCACATTATATTTAATTTGCATTTTTAATTCCCACCATAGGAGAGATCTTTACAGGGTGGGAGAACATTAGTGGGAGTAGGTAGAAGCGATGTCATGTCACAAATAAGAGTGGGGCCTCAGGAGCCAGTCTTCCTGAGTTGGAATCCTAGCTTTCTCACCTACTACCTGTGTGACCTTCAGTAAGTGACTTAATCCTCCGTGCCTCATCTCTAAATTGGGGGAATCGAAGCATCCACTTTATGTGGTTCCTGGAATCAGAAGAGATACTGATGGTGCCATCTTAGTACAGAGCCTGGCACACAGCCCACACTCCATAAATGTTAATTATGTCACAGTGCAGGGAGAGGAGGGGTCTGCTTAGCCTGGAGAGTGGGGCATGGGGAGCAAGGGATGTCTCTGTGGAGGAGGAGAAACTGAAACTGGACATAAGGGTAGGTGGGGACTGGACAGGAGGATGAGGCAGAGGGAACAGAGAGACACAGCAAAGCTCTTGGGAGGTCCCCAAAGGAGTCTGGAGTGACCAAGACCTTGGCTTCTACTTAATACCAACTGTAACAAATAAAACTCTAAAAGGTTTGTATAATAGATATTAGTATCTTGCTCACATGAACTTCAATCAGTGGCAGGGGGAGGAGGGGTGCTCTGTGCTTCACTGTCATTCAGTAATCAGGTTAACAGAGGCTCTACAAGCATCCATGTGACTTCCAAAATCACTCTGAGCATTGACATCCAACTGGCCAATGGGGAAAGACAGTATACAGGATGGCACAGGAAGTTGTTATGGATCAAGCTTAGAAGTGGTACACATCAGTTCCTCCTACATTTCATTTCACCAACTGTGACAAATAGAACTTGATACACAGACATTTGCAAGGGAATTTAGGAAATATAGTCTAGATGTGTCCTCAGAAAGAAAAGTCAAATGGATTTGGTTACTAACTGGCTGGTCTCTGACCCAGGCTAAGAGGTGCATCAGCCCAGAGGAGGAGGGGGTCCAGTGGTGAAGACTCAGGCTCTGAGCCAATGAGCTTGACCTTGACTCTGAGGGCAGTAGAGAGCGACTACAGGCTGTTGTTCATCAGGAGACTGACATGTTCAGAAAGTGCCAGAGGATTAACTGGCTCGCTCCAGCTCCAAGGTGGAGAGATGTGGGAGGGTGAGGAGGGGAGGTCCGATGACCACTTAGGGGCTATTGGAGGGATCTAGGCAAGAGATGATGAGGTCAGCGCTCAACCACGGCTGGGAAGGAGGGGTGACTTTGAGAGAGTTCACTGGGAAAAAGTTACTTAGAAGACAGCTGTTATTCAGTGATCCTAATGCTCAGGGGTATAGAGCATATAAGGAAAAAAATCCCAGGCCTTATCTGTTGGGAACATACCCTTTATTTTTATTTTTTATTTTTTTGTTAATTAAAAAAAAAATTTTTTTTTGAGACCGAGTTTCACCTTGTTGCTTTAGGTGGAGTGCTGTCGTGTCACAGCTCACAGTAACCTCAAACTCTTGGGCTCAAGCGATCCTCTTGCCTCAGCCTTCCAAGTAGCTGGGACTACAGGGGCCCGCCACAACGCCCAGCTGACACTTTATTTTTAGATGTGAAACTGGCAAAGATAACTTTTAAGTATCAAAACTTTGGAGTCAGCTGCCCAGGGTTATCCTGGAGTGGCCTTCTATGGCCGTGAACACTATCATCTCACTCTGACTCTCTTTCCCCATCCTTGATCATATTTAATCTTTTTTTCTTTCTGCATATGCTTAATTTTCTTGGGGGGAATAGCCGCCACCAAGCTAAAACCGCAGCTGAAGCTAGGCCTGGGCTTATATTAATACATCCTAGCAACAAAGAGGTATGCATGTCTGATAGTGGCTTAGAGCAGCGGTTCTCACTCTGTGCACCAGAATCACCTACCGGGCTTGATAAAGCACAAACTGCTGGGCCCCAGAAGTTCTAATTTAGTAGGCGTGTCAGTGTCCCAGGCTTTCCTTGACAAAGTGCCACTGACGGGGTGGCTTAAACAATAGAAATGTATCTCCTCATGTTTCCTCACAGACTGGAAGTCTGAGATCAAGGTTTCAGAAAGGTCGATTTCGTCCAAGGTCATGGCTTCCAGATGGCCGTCTTCCTCTGGTGTCTTCACATGGTCTTCGCCCTGTCTGTGTCTGTGTCTTAATCTCCTTCCTATAAGGACATCAGTCATATTGGAGTAGGGTCCACCCCAATGACTTCACTGAAACATTCCTGTTCAAAGACCTATCCCTAAATACAGTCACCTTCTGAGGTACTTGGGGTTAGAACTTCAACACATGACTTTGGGAGGGGGTCATAATTCCGCCCATGAGAGGAAGTCTTGGGGGGCCATGGAATGTGAATTTCTAAGAAGTTCCCAGGTGCGGCTGCTGCTGCTGGTCCAGGGACCACATCTGGAGAACTATCAGCTTAGAATGGTCACTCCTCTCCCTGGTATATATGCATCTGAATAGGGCGGACTAGGACTCCGAAATTTATAATATTAGTTGGAAGGAAGGTCACACATTTGTAGCTGGCCAATGGGAGAAAGAGTTTTGAGCTGAGAGACTTTCTGGCATTTCTCAAATGACATGGGCCTGACATTTGGCCTTTGGTAGAACGTGGCAGAAAAAAATGGCTTAGTGTGAGTTATGATGGATCCATTCCCAGCTTTATCCTTCCTGAGCTAAACTCGAGCAAGTCACATAACAACTTTAAGTTCCAAGTTCCTCACCCATAAGTAATACCTATAGGGTAGTCGTAGAAGTTAAATGTAATAATTTATGTGAAGGGTTGGCACTTGATGGTAGCTATTATGTTGTTATTTATTTATCTCTTTGCTCGCATAATACAGGATGAGAAGGTAGAAGCCATGAGGTCTAGTCCCAGCTCTGGAACCAGAGTATGGCTTTGGGCCCTACTTAACCTCCTTGAGCCTCAGTGTGTTCATCTGTCACGAAGGGAGAACATCTCTCTCCTGCAACCCCAGGGACACTGGCCAAGTTTACGCAGGTTGGTGAGGCCTTTCTTCACTGCCCCCATTCTATCTGCTTCCTCTTTACTCTTCAACAGGAACCTGCAGAGTCTGCCCCTCCCCTGCACAGCCGCCTTGGGGGGAAATCACAGAATTATAGAACATGGTTCCTTAAAATTAGTAAGCTGGAGACTAAATAAATCTTAATTCTCACAGAGTTTAGGGAAAGCTCTTGCATGGAAGATAGGAAGTCACTCTCAACTCACGCTCTGGGGGTGACTTTTTCATGCTACTTGTCGGGTCTTGGGATGGAGTTAGGAAAGAAAGAATATTTCAAGGGGGCCTTCTCCCTTCTCCACTGCGAATTGGAATTAGTTTCAGAATTTCTTTAAAAATACAGATTTGGGCTTGGTGCCTGTGGTTCAGCGGGCTAAGGCGCCAGCCACGTACACCTGAGCTGGCGGGTTCAAATCCAGCCCGAGCCTGCCAAACAACAATGACGGCTGCCACCAGAAAAAAAAAAAAATGGCCAGGCATTGTGGCGGGCGCCTGTGGTCCCAGCTACTTGGGAGGCGGAGGCAGGAGACTCGCTTGAGCCCAGAAATTGGAGGTTGCTATGAGCTGTGATGCCACAGCACTCTATCCAGGGCGACAGCTTGAGGCTCTGTCTCAAAAAAAAAAGAAAAATCAAAAAGGAATAAACCCACAATGTCCAAAGACAACAGAAAGGAAAGCAACAGCTCAGCTTCGGAGAGGCCAGTCAGTGGGGGTGGTGGGCGGCCAGCTGAGGCAGCACCACTCAGTGCCTGGAGGGGACGGCAGCGCCACTCACAACCAGGGGTAGCGGAGAGGGCCGCCCACAGAACCCGACGCTCTGCAGAGGAAGCCCAGGCCAAGAAGGGGTACTTACTTACAAGTTAACATTACGACAGCAGAAATGAAAGCATTCGGTGGCACAGCTAGGAGATGAAGTTGAGGAAATCTCCAGAGTAAAAAAGACAAGGAAATGACAAATGAGAGAAAAGACACATCAGAGACAGCTGGGGAATGTTTTGGCTTTCTAGTGCTGCTGGGACAGATCCCCCACACTGAGAACAACATAGGTTTACTATTCTAGAGTCCTGGAAATAAAAAATCGGAAAGAGGGTCTTACGGCTCCAAAAATTCAGGTGTCAGCAGAGTAGCACCCCTCCTGCGGGCTCGGGGAAATGTGTTTCCCTGCCTTCCCCAGCTCCTCGAGGTCACCCACCCAGTCCCAGCTCCCAGGCCCCCTGCCATCTCCGAAGCCAGCAATGGCCAGTAAGGTCGCGTCCTTTCCAGCTGACATCACTCTGACTCTTCTACCTCCCTCTTCCGCATTTAAAGGACTAGGGATTGACCCACCTGGGCAATTTTAAAAAGTTTCAGAATCATCTCTCTCTTTTTTTTTTTTTTATGAGACAGAGTCTCACTATGTCACCCTGGGTAGAGTGCTGTGGCGTCACAGCTCACAGCAACCTCAAACTCTTAGGCTTAAGTGATTCTCTTGCCGCAGCCTCCAAAGTAGCTGGGACTATAGGCGCCCGCCACAACGCCCAGCTATTCTTTGGTTGCAGTTGTCATTGTTGTTTGGCAGGCCTGGGCCGGATTCCAACCCGCCAGTTCTGGTGTATGTGGCTGGCGTCCTAGCTGCTGAGCTACAGGCGCCGAGCCCAGGATCATCTCTTAAAAGTCAGATTAACCACCAGGAGTACCCCTTGCCAGGTAACATAACATAGTCACAGGTTCTCAGGATTAGAAGGCAGACACATTTGGGAGATCTTTATTCCGCCTACCACAGAGAGGGAAAGTTCACAATACACCTAGTGACACAATGTACAAAGTCGTTCAACCCCTGTTATAATTAAAGTTTGAAAACAACCTGATGGTGCATGAAAAGGACATTGGTGAAACAAACTGTGAAACATGCGGACAATGAAATACTCAGCAACTGGTTCAAACAAAGAATGCCTTAGTGCTCGGTGTACCAAAATAGAAAGATCTCTGAGATACATCACTAAGTGAAGAAAGCCAGGTATAGAATTATGTGCACAGTATTGAACCTTGTGTTTAAAAGGGAGCGAGGAGCACCAAGAACAGCTCTGTGTATATCTGCTCCTTTTGTACACAAAAACTCTGGAAAGACACACAAAAAACAAGTGCTTTGGAATGGATGGGCAGGCGATGAGGGTAAACACAAGACTGTTCTTTGGTTCCTCCTCCTGCCATTTGATTTTTAACTATAGGAATATATTTTCTATCCAAAAAATTATGGAAAAACCAAGCACAAGGAAACTCTCGAACCTGAAGATCTCACGTCGGCAGAAACACAGAGCCTCTCAAGTGCCCAGGACTGAAGACAGACCCACAGGAAAACGCACCCCCATGAGATCCCAAAGCACCAGTGACAGAGAACCTGAAAGCTTCCAGAAAGAAAAACAGATCCCAGACAAAGGAACCGAAATTAAACTGGCCTGACCCATCTCAACAGCAAGACCTCACTCCAGAGCCCTTTCCCCACGCTGCCCAAAGGCTGTGGGAAAATGATTTTCCACGTAGAATTCTATGTCCAACCAGCCTATCAATCAGGTGTGGGAATAAAGGCATTTTCTGACATGCAAGAACTCGAAATGTCAAGTTCCCTCACTCCTCCCTACAAGGCTACTAGAGGGTGCAATTCCCTTGAGTGAGGGAGTCAGTGCTCACCTACACTGCCCTGTGCGGCTTGGGACTTATTCATGTGAGGGGTCACGCAGTGTGGGATCTGGGGACCCGGGAGCCAGAGGGGCCCCGGTGTGAACCTCTGGCTCTTCCATTTAACGTGCAACTCAGGGCTGTCGCGAGGAAAGACAGTATAAGCTGGCACTGATGACAGTGACAGGCCCAGGCCGCCCCGGGCTCCCCTGGCTGCAGACACTGCCCCTCTTTCTCTGGGGTTTTTCTCCCTTCGGTGTTAGTGTTCGGCTTTTCCCTGGAAGGCTTGGCACATTGTGTGAGCAAACACAGATACTGGGAAGGTTGCAAAGGGAACCTCCCAGGAACTGGGTCCTCTTGTGCCACCAAACCACCTTCCCCAAATGGGGATTTTAGTCTTTTTTTGAGACAGAGCCTCAAGCTGTCACCCTGGATAGAGTGCCGTGGCATCACAGCCCACAGCAACCTCCAATTCCTGGGCTCAAGCGAGTGTCCTGTCTCCGCCTCCCAAGTAGCTGGGGAGCCTTCCACAGGCACCTGCCACAGCGCCCGGCCATTTTTTGGTTGCAGTCGTCATTGTTGTTTGGCGGGCCCAAACAAACCCGCCAGCTCAGGTGTACGTGGCTGGCGCCTTAGCCCGTTAAGCCACAGGCGCCGAGCCGGGATTTTAGTCTTTAATGCTCACTCCTAGGAAGGACTGGGATTTTGCTTTTGATAAGTTGGAGTTCAAAGTGCACACGCACCAATGCTTCTTGTTCCTGCCCTACTCCCAGCTCCCACGTGATTTGGCACGGATGCTCTTAATTTATGTTGGGGCCGCCCCATGGACATTCAGCATGTGACTCCAGCTGTCCTTATTCAGCTATAATGCTGTTAGTAAGAAACATCCAAGGTTAACACGGCAGGAGAGATAGCTCCCAAGGTATCTAGGGATCCAGGGGATTTCTGCTGGGCTGCTCCTAGCCCAGAGAAGTAAGACTGGGGAAGTGGCTGGACAGAATGGTCCTAGCGGCTATGAAGGTGGCAACTCCTCTCATCTGGAACAGGACAGCTATGGAAGAACAGGGCGGCACCGCACAGAGGCACGAGGCACTGCCTAGGAGCTGAGAGCAGCTCTGATACCCCCCGTAGCCTTAGGTGTGATCAGTACAGGCCAGCCCGTGTAAGCCCATTGTCTGTCCATGCAGGCGGCCTCAGACTCATCTTTCTCTCCTCTCTGTGGGTGTCGATACCATTCTCCGAGGTAGCAGCTGTGCCCTAAACTTCCCGGCATCCTCGCGCCACACAGACCACCTTCCACTGCTCCCTCCACAGCAGAGACACCGACTGAGGCTGCTCCCCGCAGCCCCCCCATCCCCTCCAGCCCCCCCAGCTCTCCTGCAGCCCTCCCGCTATCATCTGGATGCCTCAGTGGAGAGAAGCGAAGAACAACATATCTGAGAAAGAGGACCGGGCATGACATTCTCTACAAGCGCTTAAAGAGAGGGTAACGAACAGTTGTCACCCAGCTTTTTGTTTCTGTCCTTCCATTCATCTCCTGCTCTCAAATTCCCCAGGGGAATAAAAATGAAAATTAACCTATAGACAAGATACCAAATTTGATAAGATTCCCTCTGTTGACTCGCAGTGGAGGGTAAATGTCACTCTCTTGTTTCTAATAATTATCCTCCTGCACCGGATGTGGTTGACAAATCAGTAGTAACAAAGTATATTCCAACCTCCCACCCAGCTCAACATGGGTGCCACAGCAGGGGCCAGGTCCCCTCCACCGCTGCACGTGCCCAGTGCGAGGGGAGACAGGCCACTCTCAGCACTCCAGCAGCACCAGTTTCAGGGGTGTTTCTTGAGGCTCAGGCCACAGCCACGACACGTGGCCACGGCTGCTGCGCGCAGAGAGGCAAGGCGAGGCTCACCTGTGTAATGCCCACCTTGCAGGCTGCCGTGGTGGTTGCAGACAGCGTACAGGTCGTACAGGAAGTCCAGCGGGTAGGCAGTGGGCAGGCAGGCCGGCTGCTTCCAGGGAGGCCAGGGGCTTGGCCCCGGGTTGGGGCTGGGGCTTCTCTGGGCCACGTGGGGAGACATATTGAGTCCAGAGAGGGGAAACTTCACCAGCGTGGAGAGCTTGTTTCTTCTCTCACCCACTTGACAGAACCTTTTGAGGTGGATGATGAGGATGTCAGGCAGGGTCCACAAACTCAGCTTCACCATCCCCTGCTGGAGGACCTTGCAGTGGGGACACTTCCAGGCATCGTCCTGGGCCAGCTGGAAAGGAAGCCACCGAGCCGTGAGGTCCCCGGGACGTGCACCAACCCACCGAAAGGGCACAGCCCCTTCCCGGCCGGGGTGCGGACCCCCAGGGTGGGACCTGCTCCTCCTTGGTGTAGAACTGAAAGCATTCGTCCAGCGTGCAGCTGTGCTGCTGGTGCGCCTGCTGCTGCTGCCACACGCTGTCTGCGTCCCGGGCCCGCTCCTCCTGGAGGCTCCCAAACAGTCTGCATGGAGAAAGCACCCACGGCACTCAGGGCCCTCCAGGGGAGGGGGCTCAGCTAGGTCTCTACCTAGCAAACCTAGAGGAAGGCGTTCGCCAGGTGAGCTCCCACGCCCTTTCTGGGGGCTGCTGGGGAACCTCTTGCATGCTTCTTTCCCAACACTCGCTCTGCTTTCCTGGGATTATTCTCTCCCCCACCAGCTCCTGCAGGAACCATATTTTGGATGTATTTGTTCCCCACATCCCAGCACAGGGCCTAGGGCCTACTTGGAGGTCTATAAGTACTTATTGGACTGAACAATGTCCTTTTTCAAAGTAAGGTTGGTGCACTCAGTGGCAACCAGGTACGGTGATTAAGAACACGGATATGGGTCAGATGGCCTGGGTTCAAATCTCAGCTCTGCCATGTATGAACAATGTGCCCTTAAGCACCTGCTGACCCTCCCTGTGCCTTGGTCCCATCATGCCTCTAAGGAACGTGGATTACAGGGTCCACATGCTGGCTGCAGTGAAGACGAGCAAATGGCTTATGTGGGGAGTGTTCAGAGCAGCGGCTGGCACAAGGTGAGTGGGTTTGAGTGGGTGGATGACACACAACCATTTACCACTGCTGCTGTCAGCACTCCCAGCACAGCCACCGAGACATCCTTACCCTGACGGTCATTGTTATTTACATACAGACAATTCTCACTAAGGTCTCCTAGGGGACAGGGCTACGCCTTCTAGTCACACTGGGGAAAACTGGGTCTAGGCAGCCCTTGACTCAACTCTGTAGGAGGCAAATTCGCTGAACTCACCGCTCCTTGGCCGAGCTGTCCCACTCCACAGCCAGCTTTACATGGGGTGGACCTCCTGGCCTCCTGGAGTGCAAAGCTCTGAGGAGAGAACAAGGCAGGCCATCAGAGGACACAGAGCCTCCTTCCCACCGCTCTGCAGGGCTTGGTGATCTGTCTCCAACACCAGCCTGCTGTTCCAGACGGTAATATCCCAAACTCCCAAACTACCCAAGTCAGTATCTGGGGCTAAGCCTGCTGAGGGCTCAGTCCTACACCTGCAGCATGAAGCCCTCCCCTGACTCTGGTGGAGCTTGCGAGCCCTGGGAAGTTTTGGTACTAAAGGACACAGGACACACACTAAAGGATTATCCCACTGCAGCCCCCACTAGCTTCTCAATGTCTAGGGCAGTTCTACTCCACTGTCCTACACAAATATCTGATTCTGATGAAGCCCAAAGAAATATCTGATTCTAATTTCCCCCATCACAATGCAGAAGGAGCAGCTTCAAGGTCACGTCCACCGCCTACAAGGTCTTCTCCTTCCAAATCCTCCAACACATAAAAAAGCTCAATGCAGGGGATGCTACAACCCCTTCCAGCTGCTCAGGCTACGAAGGCTTAATGCAAAAGAGATGGACCAAGAGCAAAGTGGACAACTTAGCCTGAAGTCAAGAAGTACAGACACAAGTGACGGCAAAGTCTACACCCCAAAGAGCATTTAGAATTTGTTGCAAGAAGAAAGCAGGTGGGGGGGGGGGTAGTTATCAGATGAGTCCCAAACTGTCACCAAGATGATTGAACAAAATTTTCTGAGCTCATGGAAGGCACATGAGCACTGACCAGTCCCCGCTAGCGTCATTGCAGAGCCACGACAGCCAAGCAAACACTGCTGTGTCTAGACAAACACTAATCGCCCCTTTTCACCTTTCTGAGAACCAAGCTGTGAGCCTCCTCCTTCCCCTAAGCAGCTTATCTGGTGGTGGGTTTGGGAGAGGATAAGTGGCTACACCCCACCCCCAACTCCATCCCCCTTCCTCTGTCCTGCAGTGAGCTGCCTGGCATCCAACCTCACCCATGCCTGGGGCTTTTGGGAAGCAGCTCTGTCCTGCAAGTGGAAGACTAGAGGTTTGAGGCAAATATTTCATTCAGAGGAGACACATCAAATTTCTTTCAAGTCCCCCAGATTCTCCATCCCCACAATGAGGGAGGCCTGCAAATGGGGGCCTCTGCCTTGATGAGGGGTGAGGGAGAATGTAATTTAATTCTAAGGGAACAGAAGCAGAAGTCCACGTAGGACTCACATCTAAGCCACATCCTTTCTGTAATCCATTTTACCAATAAGGCTAACATTTTTTCTCTCCTTCTGCCTCCATCCATGGTCTACTTTTCAAGTGGAATCTAAACATGGGAATGAAAAAGGAGAACTGGATCTTTGGTACAATAGTGCTGGATCTTCATGCCCCAACTCTGTTGTAGAACAGGTCACACAAAGGGCAAAGGTGTGGCTGTGGCCTGGAGTTCCCTCCTCACATGGAAACCACTATTCCCTAGACAGTGTGATTGTCACCCATCTCCCAAGTCCAGCTCTGATGCAGACAGGAGAGAGGCCTTGTTCCACACTGATGCAGGGACACTGCCCAACCAATGCAGGGTCTTAATGACCTCTACCATTAAGAAGCTCAGAGGCTACTGGGGGACACACACAAAGACATCATCATCATGCAGCCAGGTGGTATCTGGGGACTCAGGGACGGTGCACCCAGGACTCAAGCAGGAGTCACCAGGTGAAGGCTGATATCTCACAGGTCAAGGGCTCAGTAGGCAGAGGGTAGGGTGTGTGCTAGAATAGACACAGCGGGTAGCAGGCCATAGCAGGAGAGGGCAGGCTTTGTAGGCCACTCTCAGAGGAGTGGACTTTATGCTGTTGGGACTAGGTGGCCACCTAAGGGTGAAACCATCCATATTAAACTAATGTAGAACCATAGGCATAAACAGTAATCAAAGTCTGATTTTTACAAAAATATAGAGACAGCCAGAAGCTAACCAGCCATTGCTCCCTAACTTCCCTGCTGGTGTAACTGGTTACGGCCTCCCTGACAGGTCCAGGGTTTGTGACTCACGCAATCCCTCTAGAGATTAAAAACTGCCCAAGATATGAGCTTCTCTAGATAACGTTGCTATTACAAAGCCTGACACTGGTCTTTGAAGTATTTTTCAGATTCCGCATTCCTGGGAGCACCCACTGACATCAACTGACAAGTGGATAAGGGTCGGAAGGGATCCAACAGCCTTGAGAACCCTCCACCCAGGAAATCTCCCATCTGAGAAGATAATCTCTGCTTCCCACCCCTATGAGTTCATCCCATTCCAATCATCAGACCTAATGCTCTAGCCCTTTGCCCACCAAACTAGCTTCAAAAAGAATTTCTCTCAAGCTGGGTGTGGTGGCTCACGCCTGTAATCAAAGCTTCCTGGGAGGTGGAAGCAGGTGGATTGTTTGAGCTTAGTCTGAGCAAGAACAAGAGCCTGTCTACAAAACATAGTAAAACTAGCCAGGCATAAAGGTAGGCACCTGTAGTCCCAGTTACGCAGAAGGATTGCTTAAGGCAGGAGGATTGCTTAAGCCTAAGACTTTGAGGCTGCTGTGAGCTAGGCCGATGCTTGACACTTTAGTTGTGGACAATATAGTGAGACTCTGTCTCAAAAAAAAAAAAAAAAAAAAGGTTAAAATGGTAAACTTTATGTCATGTGTATTTTATCACAATTCAACAAAAAAGAAATTTCTAGAGGAATAGGAAGTATTAGAATAAGCAGGCAGGGACTGGAGGCCCCGTGACTTAGGCGTCAGATGCTGTAGAAGGCTACACCCAGGGCAGGTGAATGAGAGGTCACGTGGCCTCAGGGAAGGAATCCTGTAGTGGGGTGACTTGTGGGCAATTCCAGTCTTTCTCAGAGCTCCTCAAATGACTGATGGTGAAAGACCAGCTCATTAGTTTGTTTTTAAACCACTGTACATCAATACTCTTATAAAAAATAAAAATGCAATTGAAGATATATAAAACCATTCCAAAAAGTTTCCATTTTTAGAAATTATCGTATTTAACATATTTTAAATTGCTCTGTCATACTGTTTTAACATTTCTAAATGCTTCTGCAAGATCTTGTCCTGGACCAGTGACAATCAGCTAGAAGGCTGGCATCGAGTCTGCAGAATCCACTCTGAGTAACAAGTTCTTGTCTCTGGGGCCGAGTCCTGGGGGGAAGCCATTCTCTCCAGGGCTCCCTTTTCTTGTCATGCCAAGCAGGCCCTAGCTGACATCTCCCTGCCTTCCCAACCTTATAAAACATCTACTACTGAGGAGATGTGGGTCACAGAACCTTTGGGCCTGCCCTCCATCCTGGCTCCTGTTCTCTTTACAGAGGGGGAGGCCCATCTCTGCTTTGTGGACTGAGTCTGCTTTGGCTGGCCAAGGAAGGAAATCAGAGGACTTTACCGAGAAACTTGGGTCTATGAGACAATGACAAAGCAAAACTACCTCATAGATTAGACATTGTGCTGGCACTGGGCATGGCTTTGCAAGGCTGCCTAGTAAGTGAGCACGTGAAGAATCAGAAATCAAAGCCACCAGAGACACAGCCACACTGGTGTCATCTCTCAGCCACAGTCACAACGCTTAGTCCACAGTCTCTGACTGTGTGGAACCAATGAGTCAGGGGTACATTCTCACTTACCCTAGGGAGACACTCCAGTTCAACTGGGTTTTTTACTTAGACCAATCTGGGTTCAAATTTGGGCTTGACCATTAACTAGCTGTATAAGAGTGAGCGAGTTAACAGTCTCTGAAACCCACAGTATCCCTTGTCTTTGAAGTGGCCATATTATTAATAGCAACTCTCTAGCAGTCAGGGCTCAAAGCACAGAAGGTGCCCAAGGACCCTAAGTGATGGCTGGGGCTGAAAGTCCCTGATCAGGGATAGCTAACGCTGCGAGCCATCTCCTTCAGACATAGCCTCAAAGGAGGCCAGCCAAATAAGAAAGCATCTTACACGGCTCGGCACCTGTAGCTCAAGCAGCTTGGATGCCAGCCACATATACCAGAGGTGGCAGGTTCGAATCCAGCCAGGGCCTTCCGAACAACAATGACAACCAAGAAACGGCTGGGCGTTGTGGTGGGCGCTTACAGTCCCAGCTGCTTGGGAAGCTGAGGCAAGAGAATCGCTTAAGTCCAAGAGTTGGAGGTTGCTGTGAGCTGTGATGCCATAGCACCCTACCCAGGGTGACAGCTTGAGGCTCTGTCTCAAAAAAAAAAGAAAGCATCTTACCTGTCAACCGCCCAGTGACAGAGGGGCCGGCTGTCCTTGGGAGACAAGTAGCTGCAGGCCAGAGACAGCCCCACGACCCGGATGGAGAACAGAGAGCCCAGGCTCTGCCAGGACAAGAAAAGAAAGGGATCATCACGGAGCCCCTACGTCAATGTAAGCTAGACCGCAAGGGCCATGTACACTTAAAAAGGTCATCTTTTTTTTTTTCTATAGTGTATTTGGAAAATTCTTTTAATAACTCGTATTTAAAATACAGAAAACTTACTGTTTTTTCAAAGATTCACACTAGACCTTTGAATGTGGTGATATAATACTGTACTCAGCATATTAAATCTACCTAAACAAAATGAACATAGTGCCTTGAAGTAACAAATGTTTTAACTCAAGCAGATACTGGTATAGTTAATGGAAAATAAATAATTATGTTAATTAGTTATTAATAAGTAATTTAAGCTGCTTTACTAAGGTGATTATCATCACCACTATAAGAAAATTACCTAAAGGCAAGTGAATGTATACTTTATACATGACACACAAAATTAATAATTATGCATTTTAACATAAGCACATAAGGAGATACTACCTCAGCTTTTGTTCTAAGATATGCATTTTATTGTATTCTAACATTTCTGAAGAAATTAAAGTGAGTCTTTTTTTTTGAAGACAGACTCTCACTAGGTCACCCTGGGTAGAGTGCCATGGCATCACAGCTCACAGTAACCTCTAACTCTTGGGATGAGGCGATTCTCTTGCCTCAGCCTCCCAAGTAGCTGGGACTACAACACTATTTTTTGTTGCAGTTGTCATTGTTGTTTAGCTGGCCCAGGCCAGGTTTGAACCAGCCAGTCTCGGTGCATGTGGCTGGCGCTGTAATCACTGTGCTATGGGCGCCGAGCCTTGAAGTGAGTCTTATGATCAAGGCCATGTTTAAATCAAAGATGCTGCTTAAAAATTCAGTGGAGGGCAACACTCGTAGCTCAGTGGGTATGGCAGAGGCCACATACACTGAGGTTGGCAGGTTCAAACCCAGCACAGGCCTGCTAAGACAACAATGACAACCACAAGAAAAACATAGCCGGGCATTGTAGTCCCAACTTGGGAGGTTGAGGGAAAAAAAATCACTTGAGCCCAGGACTTTGAGGTTGCTGTGAGCTGTGATGCCATAGCACTCTACCAAGGGTGACATAGTGAAACTGTCTAAAAAAAAATAACAATAAAATAAAAAATAAATACATAAATAAAAATTCAATGGAACAAAAACAGTTCAAATATGAAAAAAGGACTTAAACAGATATTTCTCCAAAAATATACAGACGGCCAATAAGCACATGGAAAGATGGCCAACATAATCAGGCATCAGGGAAATGCAAACCAAGACCACTAAGATACACCACTTCACACTCACCAGGATGGGTGTAATAAAAAAAATTAAAAAGTGGCCAATTGTGGTGGCTCACACCTGTAATCCTAGCAATCTAGGAGGCTGAGTCAGATGGATTGCCTCAGCTCAGTCATTCGGATCAGCCTGACCAAGAGTGAGACCCCCCTCTCTACTAAAAATAGAAAACTTAGCCAGGCATCATGGCGTCTGCCTATAGTCCCAGGTACTAGGGAGGCTGAGGCAAGATGATCACTTTAGCCCAGGAGTTTGAAATTGCTGTGAGCTAGGATGCCAAGGCACTCTACCAGAGGGACAGAGACCCTGTCTCAAAAATAAACAAAATTTTAACAAAGAAAATAGTAAATATTGGCAAGGATGTGGAGAAATGGTAAACTGTGTGCCTTACTGGTGAGAATGTAGAATGAAAACAGCTATAGAAAAAAGTTCAAGGTTAAATATAGAACTACTGTATAACGTATTAATTCTACTCCTAGGTATAGATCCAAAAGAATTGACGATAGAGGCTTGAACAGATATTTGTACACTGATGTTCATAGCATCATTATTCATAGCAGTTGAAAGAACAAAACAGGCTCAGTGCCTGTAGCTCAAGCAGCCAAGGCGCCAGTCACATACACCTGAGCCGGCGGGTTCGAATCCAGCCTGGGCCCACCAAAACAATGATGGCTGCAACCAAGAGATGGCCTAGCGTTGTGGCGGGTGCCTGTATTCCCAGCTACTTGGGAGGCAAAGGCAAGAGATTTGCTTGAGCCCAGGAATTGGAGGTTGCTGTGAGCTGTGATGCCACAGCACTCTATCCAGGGTGACAGCTTGAGGCTCTGTCTCAAAAAAAAAGAAAGAACAGGCTCGGCACCTGTGGCTCAATGGGCTAAGGCACCAGCCATGTACACCTGAGCTGGCGGGTTCGAATCCAGCCCCAGGGCCCGTCAAACAACAAATGACGGCTACAACCAAAAAATGGCCGGGCGTTGTGGCGGGCGCCTGTAGTCCCAGCTACTTGGGAGGCGGTGGCAAGAGACTCGCTTGAGCCCAGGAATTGGAGGTTGCTGTGAGCTGTGATGCCACAGCACTATACCCAGGGTAACAGCTTGAGGCTCTGTCTCAAAAAAAAAAAAAAAAGACAAAAAAGAAAGAACAAAACAACCCAAGTGTCGATCAACAGGTGACTGGATAAACAAAATGTGGTGTGTTCACGTGGTGGAATTTTATGCATGCATCCTTAAAAAATGATACTCTGACACATAGTACAACAAATAAACTAGACATAAAAGGCTAAACGTCATATGATTCTAGTTATCAGATGTACTTAGAACAGGTAAATTCATAGAGACATAAATTAGAATGCTGGTTACAAGGGGATGAGGAGAATGGAGAATTGTTGAATCGGTATAGTTTTTCTTGCAGATGATGAAAAGTATTGAATATAGATAATAGCAGTGATTATACAATATGGTGAACCTAATTAATTTACATTTATCAACAGTTAAGATAAACAAATGTTATGTATATTTTACCACAATAAAAAAAAAAATCAATGAGATCTTCATTCGAATAAAGGAAATAATAGCCCTTGGATTTGTCACTGATGACCTTGGCTACAAACTAGAAAAAAATAAAATTTTCTTCCAAACTCTAACAAAGGTAAATGGCAGACATCTTTACTAAAAAAACATTGATGAAGCATAGGTTGAATCACGACTAGGGAAGAAGAGGAAAGCATTATAATTCCAGAAAAGAGAAACAGCACACAGGAAGATAGAATGACCCCGAACAGGTGCAGAGAGCTGCCAGCCAGCCCCTTTGGCTGTGGCAGCTGATGTGTGCAGGAGGAAATAGGACGCGAGGTTGGTAAGTAAACCAGAACCCAGATGATAAGGGTGGAGTTCAGGAGTTTGCATGTTTAACTAGACTATAATCACATTCTAGTTCCATGACTTCAACAAAGAGAAAATCAATGGCTGGAAGCAAGCCGACTCCAGGGGCTTTGATTCTGGATTGGCCCAGTAAGGGTATTCTTCCCAAAGAGAATGTTTGGATGCCAAGGACACTTGTCATCAGGGCAGTCACATCTACATGCAAGCAGCCTACCCTGCCTGCACACAAAAAAATAGTGCTGGCCTTACAGACCCCAGTTCACAGAATGCTATAAAAATGTTTTGATGATGAGAAGTCTTTCTTTTTCATAGTACTTGCAAATTAATTCTGTCCAGCAAACTGGTCACTTTTGTAAGAATATCTGCCTGTCCTCTATTCTTGGCCAGGAAGATGAGTTTTTGAACCATCAAAACACTATGCTTGGGGTCAGGTGTGGAGGCTCATGCCTGTAATCCTAGCACTCTGGGAGGCCGCGGCAGTTGGATTGCTTGAGGTCAGGAGTTCAAGACCAGCCTGAGTAAAAACAACACCCCATCTCTAAACAAATAGCTGGGCATTGTGGCAGGTGCCTGAAGTCCCAGCTACTTGGGAGGCTGAGGCAAGAGGATAGCTTGAGCTCAGGGGTTTAGGTTGCTGTGAGCAATGACACTATGGCACTCTACCGAGGGGAACAAAGTAAGACTCTATCTAAAAAAAAAAAAAAAAAAAAAGGAAAAAGAAAAAATACACTATGCTTAAGTCTTTTCAGTTCCATGTTGAGAATTCTAAATATGTATATTCTCCTGTAATTATTATCAAATTGAGCCAGTATTTAATATCGTATTAAAAGAATTATGTGTTAAATGGGTACCCTAGCTTGGGAGTCTTTCAACCATTTAGAACACCCGATTCCTAGAGAAAATCAAGCCCGACCACACATTTACCATTGGATCTGGGAAGAGCATCATGGCTGGGTTGGAGGTTGCCTATACTAGGATTCTGAGGGTCCCACTGATGGCTTGATCAGTTTCTAAAACTGCAATGACCACAGAGGCATGGGGGCCTCTGGTGTAAATGTGTGCACAGGTGGAGGACAAGGACAGCTGAGTTAATGTTCACATGAAAGTGATTTTGTCCACTTTCTATAGTCAGGAGCTCAAGGCCTGGGGAGGCTAAAACTATTACCAGCTATGCTGACCTACTTGCAAAGAAGTTAGTTTCTAATTTGGGTGCTGTGGTAGATCTGCTCTGTCGCACATTGAACAAAATTCTTTAGAGATAAAAGTTGATACAAATGTAGTGAAGGTCTTTAACAAAGTGGTATTTGGTATAAATCCTACATCAAACATATGGTCTTGGTTCCCTGAGCAGGAAAGAACACGAATTATGAGGAACTATCTCTGAGATAAGTTTGACATATCCCCCTACTGGAAAGGTCTTGCTAGGAGATAGTTAGGGGAAAACGTGAATCTGATACAGTATTGAACTATCCCTAAAAATTAACATCTTCTATGTCAAGCAACCATTAGAATAGTTACTGATATGGGAACTAAAAAAAAAAAAAAAGTCAATGATTTTTTAAAATATGTTGTTTTGGTTTGAAAACTATCGATCTGAGAATAAATGAGTGAAAGAGGAAAAATATTGGTTTTCCCTTGAATTTTTATCTAGCTTTTTAAAAAAGACTAAGCAAATTATTTTAATGTCTGGAATTTTGCATCTGGACATAATCATCTATTTTCCATAGAAATTATATCTCAAGTCCATTGAAATTTCTGGGGGTGTTTGTTTGAGATAGTCTTACTTTGTTGCCCTGGTTAGAGTGCCACGGCATCATAGTTCACAGCTACCTCATTGAGCTCAAGTGATCATCTCGCCTCAGCCTCCTGAGAAGCTGGGACTACAGGCGCCCACCACAACACCCAGCTGTTTTTAGAGACAGGGTCTCGCTCTTGCTCAGGCTGGTCTCAAACTCCTAAGCTCAGGCAATCCACCCGTCTTGGCCTCCCAGAGCGCTAGGATTACAGGTATTAGCCACTGTGCCCAGTGAAATTTGTTTTTAAATGTACAGTTACAATTTATTACCATATGCCATCCTCCAGAAAAAATTATAAGCCCTAAATACACAAAATTAAAAAGAATAAGGTAAACACCATTCTTTATTCCAACAGCATCTTGAAAGATTTAGCAAAAGGAAAAAATAAAGCTCTGTCCATGAAAGGTATTTTGTAATATCATAAAGAACAAAACACTATGGCTGTAAAATACCTACTTGCGTACACATGAATGAAAATTATTTATAAAACTCTATGAACACTCTCATTAACAACAAACTTTCAGCTCTCCTGAGCTGCTCCTGGGTTCACACACGGGCACACACACGGGCACACACACTGACCTGAACAGAGGCCTCAGTCTTCATGAGATAGCGAACCTTACTGAGAATAGACTGCTGGAGCTGGGCCCAGGAAATGGCTCTGTCTTCCCTTATCAGGAAAGGTGGCCCAAACCTACAAATCCAAGGAAAATAGGTTATTCCTACAAAGGGAAACCCAATGTCACCCAACAGTCACTAGTGGTGGCTCTACTCATGGCTTCTTCTCAATTGGGTAAGAGTTAAGAGCCAAGCACACCAACTCAATGAGCAAAAAACAATCTCATTAAAAAGTAGGCTCTGGGCTCAGCGCCTTTGGCTCAATGGGCTAAGGCGCCAGCCATGTACACCTGAGCTGGCAGGTTCGAATCCAGCTTGGGCCCGCCAAACAACAATGACAGCTGCAACCAAAAAAAAAAAAAAAAAAAATGGCCGGGTGTTGTGGCGTGCACCTGTGGTCCCAGCTACTTAGGAGGAGGAGGCAAGAGACTCGCTTGAGCCCAGGAATTGGAGGTTGCTGTGAGCTGTGATGCTACAGCACTCTATCCAGGGTGACAGCTTGAGGCTCTGTCTCAAAAAAAAAAAAAAAAAAAAAAGTAGGCTCTGGCTCGGCGGGGGCGCCTGTAGCTCAGTGAGTAGGGTGCCAGCCCCATATGCCAGAGGTGGAGGGTTCAAACTCAGCCCTGGCCAAAAACAGCAAAAAAAAAAAAAAGAAAGTAGACTCTGAAGAGACATTTCTCAAAAGGAGACACACGCATGGCCCACAGGCATAGGAAAAGCTTCTCAGCATCACTCATCATCAGGGAAGTGCTGATCAAAGTCACCATGAGGTACCATCTCACCCTCCTTGGAATGCTTATCATCAAAGAGACAAAAAAGAGCAGATGTTGGCAAGGATGCAGGAAAACAAGGAACTTTTATACACTGTCAGTGGGAATGTAAATTAGAATAGCCATTATGGAGAACAGTATGGAGGTTTCTCAAAAGATTAAAGACAGAACTACTATATGATCCAGAAATCCCATTACTGGGTATTTATCCAAAGGACAGGAAATGAGTGTGTTAAAGGAATATCTGCACCCCTGTGTTTATTGCAGCATTATTCCCAACAGCCAAGACATGGCATCAACCCAAGTGTCCATCAACAGGTGAGTAGATAAAGAAAATATTCACAATGGAAGACCATTCGGCCATAAAAAACCGTGAAGGCCTGTGTTTGCAGCAACATAGATGAGCTGGAGCACATAATGTCAAGTGAGATAAGCCAGGCACAGAAAGACAAATCCCACATGTTCTCACTCATATGTGGGAGCTAAAAAAACTGATCTCAAAGAAGCAGAGAGCAAAATAGTGGTTCCTATAGGGTGGGAAGCACGTTTGGTTAATATACAAAATTACAGCTAGGTAGGAGGAGTAAGTTCCAGTATTCTATAGCAGTGCAGGGTGGCTTTAGTCAATGATAATTTATTGCACATTTTCAAATAGCCAGAAGGTTTTGAATCTTCCCAACAGAAAGAAAGAAATATTTGAGGTGATGGATATGCTAATTACCGTGATTTGATCATTACACAGTGTATACATGTAGGGAAATATTAGATTGTACCTCCACAAATATGTATAATTATGTGCCCACTAAAAATAGTATAAATTTTAACTAGCACCAAATACGATAAATTTGTCAATAAGCATATTGACAACCAAATTATTGATCAAAGAATGTCATTGCAGATGGAGACACTGCAGTGTAAACAGAGACCCAGAGACATAAATTCAGAGAGATACAGCAATGTGAACAGATTGCTCCTATGTCCAGCTAGGGTAAACACATTTCCTCACAGCAAGGAGTAGAGGAAGACAACACTCAAACCAGAGGAAAAGTAAGACAGAGATAAATCCAGATGGCACAGCTGTTGGCTGTGTGTATCAGGAATACATTCCTCACTGGGATTGTTTTCCATATCCCGAGTGAATGAGCACTCAGCAGTGAGCCCGCAGGTCCCACCTCTGCCGTGGGTGCTGCTGGACAAATCGCTGCCCACTCACTGGTGCTTGGCCACACTGCAGATCCAACAGGGTAAGAATGTGAAACAAATGAACTTTGCTAAACCGCTAAACCGCAGCACAAACATGAGGCACTATGTCTGGACAGGTCAGCGCACAGAGCATCCATTGTTCCATACACAGATCAGTTTATTTAACTAATCTTGTATTGTGAGCCATTTGGGTTGCTTCCAAATTTTTATTTAAATGATGCTTGCCAATGTCAGGAACTAGATATTTCCTTGTACATAACCTCTGGGTGAACACAGTCAATTATTCCTTTAGGATAAGTTTCTAGAAGTAGAAAGGCAAAATCAAAGCTATTTGTTCCCAAACTGCCCTCCAGAAAAGCCATACCAATTTGTCTGATTCCCTGCCATAGGAAAAGATTCTCAGCATCACTCATCATCAGGGATCTAGCCCAGAATGAATATTATCAACTTCTAAAAATTATTTAACAATCTAGGGCAGCGCCTGTGGCTCAGGGAGTAGGGCACTGGCTCCATACGCCGAGGGTGGCTGATTCGAGCCCAGCCCTGGCCAAACTGCAAAAAAAAAAAAAGTATTTAACGAATAAAATAGGATCTTGCTGTTGCAATCAGAATTTCTACTACTACTAATGATGCTGACTATTTTAACCTATTCTTGTATTTCTTCTGTGAACTTACGGTAATCTCCGCAGCTCATTTTACCGAGAGTGTTTATTTCACTCATCTGAGAGAGAGCTAGGTTTTATATGATGGATATGAATCCTTCACCTCTTCACATGACATAACTATTTTTTCTTTGTCCTTTGCCTTTCAAATTTAGTTTAAAATTTTAAAAACATTTATAGTCTCTCGATTTAGCCCCCCTAATCAAAGACATAAATATTCCCCTATATTGTTTTAAAGTTGATTTATGGTTTCCTTTTCCATAGTTATCTCTCTAATCAATCTGAAATTTATACTTGTGAAAAGAAATCAATTAGCCTAGGCTTAGCTACTGAATAATTCATTTAGTCTTTAGTAATATGAAATATACCATTTTTATCATATAATAAATCCTAACAGATACTTAGCCTCGTCTGCTCCATTGATTCAATTACATATTCTTCTACCCATATTACATATTTTAATAATCAAACTATTCTGCTTTAGTAGGGCAATAATCCCTCTTTCTTCTTTACTTTCTCCCAATATTTTCTGGCTATTCTTACCAGTTTATTATTCCAGATACAATTTAGAAATTTTATAAATCTAAATATATCTTAATGGAGTTCTGTCCTTTAAACTAGGACTTTAGTTCAACTTTATTTGAACTATGTAAGGGAGCTATTTATATATTTGTCATATAACCAGTCACCTTTCTGGAGTCTTTCAATTAGTTCTAATCACTTTCCAGTTGTTGGTTTTGGGGACAACCAAATAATCTACAGGTAGGGGCAATTTCATTTCCTCTCATGGCCAGTTTCCCTCAGTACTGCACGGCCTACGTCTCACAACACAATATAAATAATAGCGGCAAAAGCAATGATAATTGTTCCCCCAATTCACAGGAAAGCCTCTGCCTGGGGTTTAATGGATAAGAATGTTAGCCACCTACTTCAGGCAGTTACTTCTGATCCTTTTTGTCAGTAAGTGCCCGACTTGCTCTTACTAGTTTAGTAACTGTGGAAATAGATATTTCATTTCATTCTAGACAGTACAGGTCAACAAATCCCAGACACCACATGAAAAAAGGTTGAAGTTAAACATACCTGCTAGCCTGCTGCCCTGACCCCACCAAGTTACAGAAGAGGATTAGCACCTTGTTCTCAGGGTGGAGAGACAGGGGGAATCGCTGGCCCTCACAGGCTGCTAAGCGTGGGGAAACTGGCAGAGCGGGTGCATGAGCTGGAGGAGAGAGAATGACATTCATATTCCTAAAGGAGCTGGGCCAGAACCTTGGCTTCTCTCTAGTCCTTCCTTCTCTCTGAGTGTCTATTAGCTACAAATGGGGGACAGTAGAGGGCTTCGGGGAAGGGGATGGTAAGGTTCACGGCACTTGTGCCCTCTGACCCCTGGCACACCAATGTCACTTACGTGGGGTTGTATTCAGCCATGATTAGTCATAATAGGGATAAGAATTCAATAATACTATTCTAAACAATCTGAAAAATACTCCAAAATAACTTTGATTGCTTTTCTGCCCTCCAAGTATCCACTCTTGGAAAGCCAATGGAAGAAGTATGCAGAGAAAGTGAGAATCTCTTCAAATGAGGAAGTAGAGAAAAGGGACTATCCTCTATTTCCAATCGTGGGAAATTTTGTGTCATCCATGATTGAATTTGCAATGAAGACTTGTGCCACTTCATTGTAACACAGTCAAAATTAGTCAATGTCTCATTCTAGACTCCAGTGCCCAGAGAACTGCAAACATCCGGCTCAGGGCTTGCTACTTAGTCTGGCTGAGGATATAGGGCCAGAGCCCAGGATTCTTCTCGGACCTATCATAACATGGGCTCAAGGTCCTTTAAACATGGGCCTTCTTGATTGGCTAATTGTGCCAACATGTATCATGAACAACAAATAAAAACTGTTAGAAATTGACCCATTGGGTCAATCTAAGTTTAGAAAAGACAAGCATTAAGGAGTGGAACTATTTTCTTTTATTAAAGTCATTTAGTAACCTCTTTGGTCATCTATACCTTTCAAATTTGTGGAAACTTTACTTTATACACAGACCTTGAACCATAAGAGTTGTGAAGACAAGGATTTCCTCAGCACCTGAATAGTGATTCTCAGACTATGGTCCCCAGGTCAGCAGGACCAGCATCACTGGGAACTTGTTCAACGTGCAGACTCTCAGGCCACAGACTCAGAAACTCTGTGGGGAGGGCCCAGAAACCTGCTCTAACAAGTCTTTCAGATGATTCTGATATTCACTAAAAGTTTGAGAATCCTGGCTCAGTGCCCATAGCTCAGTGGTTAGGGCACCGGCCACATACACCAGGGCTGGCAGTTTCACACTTAGACTGTGCCTGCTAAAAAACAATGACAACAACAACAAAAAAATAGCCGGGTGTTATGGCGGACGCGTATAGTCCCAGCTACTCGGGAGGCTGAGGCAAGAGAATCACTTAAGCCCAAGAGTTGGAGGTTGCTGTGAGCTGTGATGCCACAGCACTCTACTGAGGGCAACATAGTGAGATTCTGTCTCAAATAAATAGTTTGAGAATCCCTTTATTAGCTAAATAACTTTTAATATCAATCATCTGCATACCAAATTATCTAGAAAAATAAGCCTGACAGTTCCCATTGCTAAAACTAGATGTTTTATGCTTTAGCACCCAAAGACTACCCTGTCAAACTCATAACTCATAAAAGCCAAATAAAATTATGCAAAGCACCTGAGAATATCCCCGGGGCAGGTGACGGAGGGCCTTGGAAGGCGTACACATTATCTCCCTCTGCAATGGTATTCAGGTCCTCCTCATCAAAGAAAGACCGCTGGAATCCACTGGGGTACAGTTCAACCAAGATCACCTGAAACAAGAAGGATCATTTTCCATCTTGATTTCTCAAAGAGAACGTAAGAGCTAAGGAATTTAAAAGCAACCGAGAGTCAACCTTCTTTTTTTTACCCTTTCCTTTCTTCTCAGTGGCTACATATTGTTAGTAATAAAACATGGTGGGTATAAGAAATAGATTGACTATGGCCATCTCAACTGCACCAATAATGAAAACTGAAAACTCTGAAGTTTTATGTCCAGCGAAACGACTGTGGAAAATGAGGATAAAATAAAGCCTTCTTCAGGGAAAAAGCAAGTGAGTGTTTACCACTAACGCAGCTCCTCGAAAAGAACTTTTAAATTGGGTAAATAACCTTTTTCACATTATGTCATACATACAAAACGTTTTTATGCAACACTGAGGAGATGGTTTTATAGCACAGGGGATGGGTGACTGAATACCTTGGAAGTTCTGGCTGCCCTAGACCCAACTCTCCATTGGGGCTGAATAAAATCAATTTCCTCAGCACACATAACCCATTATAAGGTACACAGGCTGGGAAATTCTCTTTTAAAAGACGCCATTTCAAGATTTTAAAAAAAAAAAAATCAAAAGGGAAATTTGAAACTATGAGCTAAACAAAATGGTAAATATTGGTAAATGCAAATATGCACTGACTATACCAAGTGTAATTGACTATTACTACTATAGCAACTGGGGGAATAGTAGACAACAGTTTATCTGTTCGTAAGAATAAATCAAAAAAAGTATAAGGAGCCACCATACACTTTTTAAGTATACTTTATACTTATCATAGCACTCTAAGAGGTCAAGGTGGAAGAATCTCTTGAGCTGGAGTTTGGGACCAGCTTGAGTAGAAGAGAGACCCCATCTCTACTAAAAATAGAAAAATTACCCAAGCATTGTGGTGGGTGTCTATACTCCCAGCAACTTGGGAGGCTGAGGCACGAGGATCACACAAACCCAGAAGTTTGAAGTTGCAAGGAGCTGGGCTGAGACCATTGTACTCTAGCCTGGACATCGGAGTAAGACTCTGTCCCTGCTCCCCCCCCCCAAAAAACAAGTATAATGGAGATTAAAGAACCAAGATCCTTGCATTGTTTGGGGACATTAACATTAGACTTTTAAAATTATGCATGTTGACGTTTTAATAATAACCACTAAAAGAACAGAAATATGATATATATGTCTCAACCAGAAGAGATAAAGAAATATTGCTCAATTCAAAATAAGCAGAAGAGGGGGCAGATGAAAGCCCTCTCCCCCAAAAAGAAGGCAGGGTAAATACGTGTAGAAAGCATAAAATGATAAAAAATAAATGCATGATAAAATGACATAAAATAAGCATAAAATGATAAAAAATAAATATATCCATGATCAATGACAATATCAGTAGAACAAACGTTTCAGCTAAAGAAACAAAATATCAAAATAGAGTAAGTTCCAGATGAAATGCCCATCCTATGCTAATGACCCTAGTAACTTCAATGGCCCTGAACAAAGATACCACACCTCTGGAATTTCGAACAGTCCTTCTACCCTCTTAATTATTTAAACTCAAACCTCTTGCAGACTTCCTTCTCTTGAACTTTTAGGACTGTCATTTTTTGGCTCACCCACTGTCCCGTCTCTCTCTCTTTCTCTCAGCAGGTCCCCATAGAGCACTTTCAATTGACAAAGCAAGGTACACACATTTCCTGCCATTTGAGATTGGCAGGAACATCCAACAAGGTTGCGGTAGAGGTCGGAGGGGATGCTGGGGGGGGGGGAGAGATCCCACTGCGGGGAGAGAAAGACTCAATAACAAATAACAGTGTTCACATGAAACACGGTGTTTACACCACTGTGTAAAAAATCAACAAACCTGGCTCGGCGCCTGTGGCTCAACGGGCTAAGGTGCCAGTCACGCACACCTGAGCTGGAGGGTTCAAATCCAGCCCCAGGGCCTGCCAAACAACAATGATGGCTACAACCAAAAAAAAAAAAAAAAAATCAACAAACCTGCCTCAGCACCCATCGCTCAG
>CAUYON010117741.1:0-22767 GCA_963573935.1 Arctocebus calabarensis
GTTTGAGGTTGCTGTGAGCTGTGATGCCACAGTACTCTACCGAGGGTGACATAGTGAGATTCTGTCTCATATATGTGTGTGTGTGTGTATGTAAAGCTGATCATGTCATTCCTCTGCTTAAACCCTTCACTAGCATGTCTGTCAAAGTAAAATCCAAAATAATTGGTATTTTTAAGGGTTGTGAAGTCTGATGTGAGCTGCTCCCTTACCTTCTCAGCACCCTAGCCTCCTCTCATACCCCTCTCCTGCTTGCTCCCTGAACTTGGTGCTGCTATTCTCCACATAGCTTCCAATGTTCCTACCTCTGGACCTTTGCACCTGTTCTGTCTGCTGTTCCTGGAATCCATCACTTTATTCCCACCTCTGCTTAAGTGTCACTTCCACCTTCAAATCCATTTCTGACCACCCTATGAAAAATAGCCCTTCCACAACTTTATCCTTTACCCTGATGCTTTTAATAGTATTTATTACCACCTGGAATTTATTTATTTATTTCTTCATTTATTTTCCATCTTCTCCTGCAAGACTATGCCTGCATAAGAGTAGGGATTTTGCTTTACTTACTGCTGCATCCCCAGGCCTAAAATAGAGCCTAGACCACTAATGAGTGATGGAAAGGAAGGAGCCAGAATTCCAACTCATTTCTTCATCCTAGGCCCAGGGAACTTTCTCTGTGCATCTGAGTAGCGCTGAGCCACTTACAGGGAAGCACACCCAGTAAGAGAGCACTGGGGTGGTGGGAGTGACTCACAGCCCTGTCACTCACTTCTTGGTGAGATTAAGAAGATTAGAATGAGTTAGGCCAGTGTCCTTCCTCAGAAAACCACTCCAGCATTGCTGTTCTCTGCTCCTGGAAAAGAAGAGAAAACATGAGAAAAGAGAAGAGAAAACATAATAACGAATTTATAAGAAAGAGGTGAACAGACCATTTTATGTGCATAGGTAACCTGGTAACTTGGACTTTGGGCAGAGGACTCTGGCTCTACTGTGTGTCTTGGAGCAACTTTTTTTCTTTTTTTTTTTTAACCTTTCTGAAGCTCATTTTTCCCATTTCTAAAACAGTGCTAATGATCCTTCCCTTAGAATCATGAAATAGGCTAAAAAAGCCAAAGAATCTGTTTTCTCACAAAGTGCCAGAGAGTTTTGAAAGACCCTACATCTCTGGCATCAGAGTGACAAAGCACGGCCATAAGAGGCCAGAAGGAAAAGCTAACTGAGCACAGTGGCTTGTCACCGTGTGGCGTGCAGTGCACGGCTTTCCACAGAAGGATCCCCAAAGCTTCAGTATGTTGTGGCACCTCTGGCACAGACATCACCCCTGGGTGGCTGGTCCTGGTGCCGAAGTGGCAGAAAGGAGAATTCACAGGATTTCGGGTAGCTGTCACACTGTCATAAACTTCTCCTCCTTTCCTCTCTGTCCTCTTTCCCTCTACTCTCCCCCCTCACCCTTCCCCTTCTCCTTTTTCTTCCTTTTCATCTAGTAATGAGGCTTGTTGTCCTAGACTTAGGTTGGATGGGTAGAGACAGCAGTAACTGTGTGTGTGTATATATATATATATATATATATATATATTTTTTTTTTTTTTATAGAGACAGAGTCTCACTTTATCGCCCTCAGTAGAGTACTGTGGAGTCACAGCTCACAGCAACCTCCAGCTCTTGGGCTCAGGTGATTCTCTTGCCTCAGCCTCCCTAGTAACTGGGACTATAGGCACCCTTAAACACATATACATTGAACGATGCAGTTGATACATACATATACTGTCTTCTTTAATTGTTATTTAATGTCCTTTAAGGTAGGTATTGTAACTCTGCCTTGGAATTGAGGGAAGTGAGGTGTAGGTGGGAAAATGACTTTCTTAAGATTAGAATTCCAGTCTGAGTAGCTCTAAGACATTTGTTCCAAGATCACCTGAATCTGAAAGGTAAAATCACTCATTATACTTCAAGATTGGAGGTGGCAAAGGAGGGAAAAGCGAGGGGTGGAGGGGTCTAGAATAACTTCCAGGTTTCTCATTTGGTGGCCTATTGGACTGTTAATGGGGCTTTATCCAGGGTAGGGACACTCTGACTCCTAGAAATAGTTCTAGCCTATAATTAGTGTCGGGATCATTTTTTTAGGTTAAAAATGAGCTTTGGGCTAGAGTTACATGAATTCTTAATCTTTCACTTTGTTTCGCCTATAACAGACTAGCTAAATTGTTAGAGACCTCCTATTAATTTGAAACTGTCTTGAACTCAAAATAGTCGAACTATTCAACTAATGAAAGAGCAGCGTTCCTGTTACCTTTATATTCATTCCCCTAGAGTCCTTTTCCCAGCGGGTACCGGGTATCACATTATGGCAGTGAAAGCTTTTAGGCAGTGGTTGCCGAAAGTCTGAAAAGTAGAAAAACCAAGCATGCTGGAGGAGCCCTGGCCTATTAAGGAGAGAGACGTCTGGTTCTGATTACTGATAATTATAGATAAGCTGGAGCTGACAGTCAATTTCTGACCACAAACTCAAATCAATCAATTAAAAACTGCATGTAGCTGCACCACGGCTAATCAGTCCCAGGCACTTTAGGATGATCCATTAAGTCCTACCTCTACCATGTCACGGTTGCTGTGTTCCATCTGCTACTCTGACAGCAGATCAAATACACACCTCATTTTATATTCCCCGGCTAATCAAGAATGCTGTTCACAGTGTTTGCCTTCTTTCCACTTACTGAAATCACCAGCCTTGTACAAGAAGCTTGGTGATTGAGTCATCACTTCCTTTGCAGGACCCAGGCGTGCAAAACTAAGAAAAATAGTCACCAGCAAGGAGAAGCAATCGTCTTTGAAATACTGCACTCATTGTGTTGTCTACTCATGAAAACGTGATTGGGGATGGGGGCTTCCAGCGGTGGGGGGTTGTGGAGTGTAAAAGCAGTGGTTGAATGTGTATGGCTGAGTAGCCTTCAAAAGAAGAGACACATGGGGACGTGTGACCTAGCTTGAAAATAAGATCTGTGTGGAAGAGAGGTAAGGATTCTTGGTTGCTCCAGATGTGTGGATACCCAAAGAAGCAGATTTTAACACATTTAATGAAGTCTTTTATTCAGAGGTTGCAAACTGTTGTCTATGAGCCAAAGCCTGCTAATGGAAGGGGCTTGTTTGTTTCACAAAGTATTAAAAATAATTTTTTTTTAAATTTCAGATTAATATATGGGTACAAACGATTAGATTACATGGTTTGTGATTGTTAGGTAATAGTCCAAGTTGTGGTGGAGCCCTTCGCCCAGCAGGTGCGCCCTTTACTCCTACAGAGTACCTGTTAGGTGAGAGCTTACCAAACCCCTGCTCCCATCCCTCTCTCTTCTCCCTCCTCCTGCTCTGGACAAATTTTAATTAGTTGCCAACATTTAAAAATCAAGAAATTATGCAACATTTTAGATAGAGGTCTGGTTCTCTTTTTTCTTTTTCTTTCCTTCTTTTTTTTTTTTTTTTTGGAAAAATTGAAAGATCCAGCAACACAAACATCAAATTCCCCCAGGCTGGAGGCTATTTCCTTTGGAAAGCACATGTGCTTTCCAGCTCACCACATGTCTTACAACTTTCCTTGGACCCACATGAGCCTCCTTCACTCATTTATGTTACTTTCTGGCTCTTGTAGCTTTTTTGTTTGTGGCTGTTACTAAACACTGAAGCACCTCATGTAGTGATAAGCGCCCTGGTCTTAGAAGTGTTCAAATAGGCTGGAGGAACATTTGCTGGAGATAAAGTGGACAGGGAACCCCAGCAACTTGGCCCCTCCCTGGACCACATTCTTTTTTCTTTTTTTTGACAAAATTTCAGTTCATCGCTCTTGGTAGAGTTCTGTGCTGTCACAGCTCACAGCAACCTCAAACTCTTGGGCTTAAGCGATTATCTTGCCTCAGCCTCCCAAGTAGGTGGGACTACAGGTGCCTGCCACAATGCCCGGCTATTTTGTTGTTGTTGTTTGGTAGGCCTGGGCCGGGTTCAAACCTGCAAGCTTTGGTGTATGTGGCTGGCACCCTAGCTGCTGAGCTTACAGGTGCAGAGCCCCCAGGAACCACATTCTATAGACTGCCTTGCTTATCCTTTAGCCGTGCCCTACCTGTGGGAAGAGTGGTCTACGGGGGCAAAGGGACATGTCCTTTCAGACCCTGTTCACGTCAGACATTCACTGCTCACTACAGATCCCTGAGCTCTCCAGATCCTTCCCCATGTTCGTCCTGTTGAGGATGGGCTGTGGTGCTTGTGCATTTGCACCCCCAGTGCTTGAGGTGTGCAAGGAGAGGCTGTTAGCCAGCAAGATGTATTTGGTGCTTATGTGCCAGATTGGACAATTAAATTCACTAACTCATCCTAGAAAAAGTGCTACATACCTCACTGCTGAATATCGCTAGGGTCATCTTCGAGGTACTCCCATGGGAAGCCATGCACCAACTCTAGCACCTAGTCCACCCTTCAAGGCAATTTTGGAACTCTTTTTCTGGAATGACCATTAGAGCTATTGTCATACAAAGTCCAACAATGAAGTTGGTGAACTCATCCTGGAAAAAGGGCTACAAACCTCATTGCTGAAAATCACTACGGTCATCAGATGGCCAAGGGGACTACTTAAAAGGTGACCATAGAGATATTCAGCAATGAAGTATGTAGCACTTTTTCTAGGATATGTTAGGAAAATTAATCATCTGACCTCACATATGGGTTGTTGAATCCATGGACATGCATGAGAGACCCCGTATAAGGTATGACAGGATTCAGAGTGGAAAAAGAAAACAGGCTGGGGGCCTCTGTACTAGGGCAAATACTGAGCTTATATTTTTAAATACTGTGTTCCTAAGATTCTATTGTGTTCCAGCAGCGGCATGAAGCCTGTACTCTTTGGAAAACATTTTGTAGTAAGTGAGTAGTGAATGGTCTCGAGATGGGTAGTTACACATTACTATAAAATATGACAGGTAACAAAGACTAAAAGAACAGGTAGATAACCACATGTTGAAAGGATGTCCAGAGGAGAACACTGGGATCTAGCAAAGAAGAGGACCCACTGCGGCACAGACGCTTGGAATTGCAGCCTAGAGAGGAAAGGAGAGGGCTCAACTGCCAGTAGCTAGGAACCAGAGGCCCTCCCCTCTGCAAACAAAAGCCAAGCAGGATTCCCCAACAGTCTACATTCCCACCACGGACACACGCAGTTCTAGCTACAGGAGAGCGCCATAGCCCTTGTGGGCAACAAGCGCAGTCTAGGAAGCTCCTTGGAATCCACACAACTGCATTGTTCCAGTGAAGGAATTCAGGCCAGATGCTCCCCACCCACTGGTACCCAAACTGCTTCAGCACGTCACCATTTTGATAAAGGAGTCACACAATGCAATACTATTTAGTCATTAAAAAAAAATGAAATCGTGTCATTTTTAGCAACTTGGATAAATCTGAAGGACGTTATATCAAATGGAGTAAGTCAAGCATAGATTGATAAATACTGCATGTTTTTATTCATGTAGGTGGTAAAAAAGTCGAGCTGTTAGAAGTGGAGAGTAGAACTGGGTTTATTAGTGGCTGGAAGGGAAGATAGAGAGAGGTTGACTAAAGAATACAAAATTATAGGCTTGGTGCCTGTAGCACAGTAGTTACGGTGCCAGCCACATACACTGAGGTTGGTGGGTTCGAATCAGGCCCGGGCCAGCTAAACAACAATGATAACTTCAACAACAACAAAATAGCCAGGGATTGTGGCAGGTGCCTGTAGTCCAGCTACATGGGAGGCTGAGGCAAGAGAATCTCTTTAGCCCAAGAGTTTGAGGTTGCTGTGAGCTGTGACAACACAGCACTCTACCGAGGGGGCAGTGAGACTCTATCTAAAAAAAAAAACCTACAAAATTACAGCTAGTAAGAGGAATAAATTGTAATGTTTTATAGTACTTTAGGATATATATAGTTAATGATAGTTTATTGTGTATTTTCAAACAGCTCTAACAGAGGAGTTTGAATGTTCCCAGCACAAAGAAATGATAAATGTTTGAGGTAACAGATCAACACATACTGTATACGTATATCAAAGTATCACTCTGTACCCCATAAATACATACAATTATTGCATGTCAATGAAAAATAAAAAGAAAGCAAGCAAAAGAATAAAGTAATAATTAAAAAAGTGTTGATGGATGTGGTCCTTTAAGCTGAACTACTGTCAGAAATACACATCGGAAATTAAAAAAAGTACCTATTTGTTCCCCAGAGAGGAGATAGATTAGTGGTTGACTTGGGCTGAGGGAAGGGGAGGTTGAGAGAGGAGGAGACAGACAGGTGGGAATGGGGGGCTGACTGTTAAAGGCTATGGCTTTTCTTGGAGGGGGGTGATGATGATTATGTTGTAAAATTAGATTGTGGTGATGGTTGTACAGATCCATAAATTTACTAAGTATCACTGCACTGTACAATTTAAGTCAGTGAATTTTATAATGTGTAAATTATATCTCAATAAGGCTGTTTTTAAAGTGTAAAATGAAAAAAAAAAGCCATGATAGCTTTTCCTGCCAGAGGGAAAGATACACAAGATTGTAAATCCCCTCCAGAACATTGAAGTTAATCCTTCGCCTGATTACAAAGTACTGGCTCCCTGACGCGCGCGTGGTCTTTAAACACGGAGACGATAGTGTTCCACATCTTTTGACGTCATTGCTCAGTTCACCTGGCTCTTCTCTGCTTTCTCTAATCACAGATATCTAGGCTGTGCCTATTTTCATGGTTGGTCTAAGCCCTTTAGTTGGAATTCCCACTTTTACAATGAAGAACTTTCTTCTTTTAGGATTAGAACTATTTGTTAAAGCAGCTTGGAATATGCATGATTTCCAACGCTTCTTATCTTTCAAGAGAAAACCAATTTCTTGACTCCCACCTCCCAGTAGTTTGCCAGATGTATACCAATTTCTTGTCTGAAGGCTGTCACAAAGTCGCCGTGCCACCATAGCACGTGCGTTCTTAATAAGAGAATCTGATATTGGTGACCTTTGCATTGTCTCTCAAGTTATGATAAGAAGCCCATTATCCTTCAAGTTAAAAACAAACAAAAAAACTGGTCAACTGGGCAAAAAAAATTGATTAAAATTGTTTCTATCAAACTCAACTTCAAGCAAATTGATAGACTGAATGAATTGCCCAGTTATTAATTCAGTCAAGTCCTGTCAAACTGGTGGGGCTTATAAAAATAGGCTAACAAGGTTACACCATCGCTTATAACTGCGAAAAGGAGAGTCATGCTCCCTGAGTATCAAAAATGCCCCATTTCAACACTTTTCCTTCGTCTCTGATCATTTGGCTGTTCTTAAAATCACTGCACCATCACATAAACTTGAATATTTGGCCACAAAGCACAAAGCTGTAGAAATGTTAATGCCACATAGACTATCATCACTTTCCATGATTAGAATAATAGGAAACAGATATCTAAAAGTCATTTCTTTGATTGCCAACTTATCCTTGTCATCTGATGTGCCCTCAGAAATAAAATATAATACTGCTTATGGGGGTATTGGCTTATTTATTTGTTGAAAGGACTAAAACTTATTATGAACAGACAATATGTATTTGGGTATTTATTTCAACCCACTCCTGAAAGAGTAGGTTTTTCTTCACTCTGGAATAAAATCCTGAAGTTTTTATTCACTCAAAACTTCAAAAAATGTTATTTTCTATTATTGTCATTATTCATAACTATTCCAAAAGGTGACATACTTGAAAAATATGTTAAAAATTCCTCCAAGAGTTTTTGCATTATTTTTCAGGAGAGAATTACTGTAAAAATGACAGAAAGTTAGCATTTCCATTCACCAGTTCTCAACGGGGTCTGCACATTGGAACCATCTGAGAATTAAAAAAAAATTTTATTATTGGGGATTCATTGAGGATATAATAAACCAGGTTACACTGATTGCATTTGTTAGGTAAAGTCCCTTGTATAATTGTGTCTTGCCTCCCCAAAATGTATCACACACCAAGACCTCCCATCCTCCTCTCTCCTTCCCTCACTCTGCTCTTCCCTTCTCCACTTCCCTCCCTCCTTCCCTTTCTCTACTCTTTCTTTCCTCCACCCCCCTCTATATACTAGGTCATTTGTTATGAGGACACTCATCAAAATTGAGTACATAGGATTCATGCTTCTCCATTCTTGTGATGCTTTACTAGGAATAATGTGTTCTACTTTCATCCAGATTAATACAAAGGCTGTAAAATCTCAATCCTTTTTAATGGCTGAATAGTATTCCATGGTATACATATACCACAGCTTGTTAATCCATTCCTGAGTTGGTGGGAATTTAGGTTGTTTCCACATTTTGGCAATTGTAAATTGAGCTGAGATAAACAGTCCAGTGCAAGTGTCCTTATGCTAAAAGAAATTTTTTCCTTCTGCATAGATGCCCAGTAATGACCATCTGAGAAATTTTTAAAGAATGATAATATCTGTGTTTCTAACCCAGAAAGTCTGATTTTATTGATCCATGTATGGCATGATCATTAGTAGTTTTAAAATCTCTCCAGGTGATTCTAATGTTTAGCAGTGTCTGAGAACCACTGGTCCATATAACCTGACACTTATGAAACAATGTTCATATAGATTACCTGGAAGGTTTGTTAAAACATAGATCACTGGTCTGTACTCCTAGGGATTCTGATTTTCTGGGTCTGGTGTGAGGCTCATGAGTTTGTTCTTCATGCTACTTTTCAGGTGATGTTGATGGTGCTCATATTTTGAGCAGCACTGAGCTAACCTGTCATTTCTCTCTCTCTTCTGCACACAGAACAGACCAAGAACTCTGAGAAGAAGTGAACTGTCAAATGTGCTCACCTGAGTCTTTTCGAGGCCAAGCTAAATCATATGAAAGAATGAGTCAAAAGTATTGGATTACTGTATATTTGAGGAGGTGCCAAGTCAGTAAACAAATTTTGGAAACCCTTTGGGAATGTTTTAATAACTGGAATGTCAACACAAAGCTTAATTTATGTAGGAAGAAAACTGGGAGTGAACAAAAACAGAAAATCTGATCACATAGACTCTAAATCTTCAAATTGGATTTGTAATCCAATGATAACTAGAAACAGAAGGAAATAAGGATAAAATCATGAAGGATGTTAAGAGGGAAATTTTTATTTTATAACCAGTTTTGTTCCAGGTGAATCCACACTTGGACTTTGAATTTTGAATTTCACTTTGAATTTTGTTCTGAGATTATTTGTTTTTTTCCTAATGAGTGCCTGGCCATCCCAAGTTGTCTAGGACTTTCCCAATTTAAGCACTGAAACTCTTGCATCCTAGATAATCTCTCAATCTCCCAATCACTTGCAAACCAGGATGGTTGCTCCAACCTAATTGGGCAAGGGATTTAATCCTGTATCCCAATTTCTTTACCTATAAAATGTAGAAAACAATATTTGCCTCAAAGAGTTTTTGAGAGTATTCAAAGCAATAAAGTATAAAGCACCCAGCACATACCTGGCTCATGGGAGAAACTACAAAGTTACTGGCATCAAATACCCTATTCCAGCTGAAATTTTGGAATGCTGGTGACTCCTTAAACAAAACCTATGCCAGTAACTTTAGGATTCCTTGATTTTGGTTTGATGATGACAAGGAAGAATAGTTGTCTGGACCAGAGTTCCAGATATTTGCTAGTTAATTCTTAAAGTCTTCCAGTGATTGAATAACGTATGCTAGGAAATTAAAATTTAAGTGTGGGGTTGTCCGAAACACCTTTGCACAAGTTTACCTAATTGAAGAAATCTCAGTAAGAGAAATCCACCTTCAAGTAGATGGATTTGGGCCTGCTTGTTCACGTAAGGGGAGCCTTCCTTCTGTTTGCCATGGGATTCCTTTCACTTACCAAGTTTCTCTAGTGGTGAAGTCTTGCATTAATTGAAATACTCCATATGTGTGCAAAGATATAGTTATCTTATACTGTATATTTAATATGGTAGCCACTAGCCACATGTGGCTCTTGAGCATTGAATGTGGTTATGTCAACTGAGGATTGGAATTTTTCATTTTAATTTTAATCAATTTAAATTTGAATTGCCTTTCTGTGGCTAGTGCCTGTCATGGAGGGAGAGGGGCTTTAGTACACTTGATAGCTCTTATAGTTAATGATTAATAGAGAAACTAAGGAAAAATGGAGGTAGAGGCTCTTCTGACTGTGTTTTCATACAACAGAGAACCGAGCTGTTTCTAGAGTTATATAATTCCATAGACAGCTGAGACTTTATTGAACAAAAGGACACTTAGTGAACAATTTTCAGAATGATTATCCCATAGCTTGGGCAAAGGACATCTAGAAGAGGTTCGAAGTCATGGAATTTGAGTTCCAACTGTATTTCTGATGTGACCCAATCTGCTGAATCTTATTAGGAAAATCATCTAACTGTATTTTTCTCCATTATTCTTTGAGATCCTTTAACAATCCCAATATCTATTGTAAGAAAAATATTGTCCACTGTATCTAACTCTTTTTGGTAAGTGTACAAAAAGCTATTCTGATTCTAGTATTGTTGAAATAGAAAGGAAGAAGAGAAACTGACAGAGAATCTGGGTTATTGTAATTCAAATTCACAAACCCTCGGTATTTATCTACTATTAACAATATCTCTGACAAGATGGCTAAAATAAATTCTCTATTCTTTTATTACCTATAAACTGGTTGAGACGATAGGTAAGACGATTCAGTATGATCCTAGATAGCATGAAATACAACTATGTGATGTGGGGCCACAAAAACGGGAAGTCCTTTTTCACAGGGATGTGTAAGGGTGGGTGGCATTTGGCCTACTCAGGCCTTGAAAGATAGTCATCAGAAGCTCAATTAACCCACTTGTGCATGGTAGGCAATTTTATTTTTATCTTAATGAAACAATCCAAATTTCACATTACCAGTCTATAAGTAGAACCTTAATCTTTGGTCATTATTTACATAGCTCAGTTCTTTTACTTTTGATAATTTTAGCACATTTTTGGGTAATGATTGTAAACTCAATCACAACTCCCTCCCCAAATGTGTCTCTTTTAGAAGGGCATTCAAGGTGAGAGGTACATTGTGAGAAAAGACAGGGAGATAGGAGAGAAGACTTCTAACAGGTACTCATTATGATGCAATCACTCAGCAAAACAATTTTGAGGACCTCTGGTGTAGGCTATAATGGGAATCTACCTGTACTTGATCTCACCACCCCAAGTCAGCTGCTAATTAGACTGTGTTTGTCTTTTTCTCCTTCTAAGTGCCTATTAACACTCAGCTGCCCCCCCCTTCCACAAAAAGCCTAAGCAAACAACTTCTGCCAAGGCTCCTGCACCTTCTGGTGCCTTTCCAGACCTCCCTCACACAATTTTCTTAATTATATCTTCCACCATCCCAGCTGTATCCCTGGAACAGCTGCCACTAATCCTAAATAAATATTTCCTGTTCTCCTTAGAAACAACTGAACCTGGCCTTTACCAAACCTTTGGCATCTGAGGCTCACAATGGTGGTGGTGTAACCGTTGCTTTTTGTCTTTGCAAATTGAGCAGGGATTAATTCTATTCTGATTAAAGCCTTTTTTTCCCCTTAAAACAGAATCATCTCATCTGATGTATCTGTAAACTTTTGGTTATACATCACTCACTGGCACTTTCTGTCTTCCAGGCAATGTGGAAGCAGGAGGAGTATGTGCCAAGATACGGGTGGCAGCTTTGGGGTGCAGACTGCTCATAGACTTGGCCTCCAGGGCTGTGGATCTGGGGCTAAAGAGGCTGGTATGGGTCCTTGGTTTTCTCCGCTTATTCTACCTTTTCAGCAGATGCCGAGGGTCTGAAGTATTGGTTCTCAAACTTGGTTGCACTTGGGAAACATCTGGAGAGTTTTTTAAAGATGCTGAGGGTTGGACTGACCCCAAGAGATCTGATTTAGTTGCTCACAGGGGGTTCATGAACACTGGGATGTTTAAAATGTTCCCCAGGTGATTGTAATGCACACAAAATGTGAGATCTACCAGCCTAAACTCCACTCACACACATCCTGGCTTTCTGTCTGGGTCCATTTTCCCCCTGTTGTGCCCTCTGATTGTCAGTAAGACCAAGGCAGAAGAGACCAGTCTTCAGACCCTGGTTATCAGCCTGGATCTGTTTCTAATCACAGATCCAGCGCAGAGAAAGAGAATGTCTAGATGGTCTATCCCTGTCCCCAAGCCCAACTTCTTTCCTTAGCTTAATCACTCTCCTACTCATGCTTCCTGACAATTTTCCAAAGAAACATGTCGAGTTCAAAGGGACTCCCAGGATGGCAGAACAGGAAATGTTTCCCTAGTCCCAAGTTCACCACAGGAGAGGGTGCACTTTGGTGGGCACTATTATGTGTCCATGCCAAGCTGAGCTGGGGCAGTGCTGGCAGGACCAAGAGGCCCTCATGTGGCCCAGCAGGGACCTTCCTCTGCAGCCCCTCATCCCTCTGTGAAGCTTCACTGACTGTGCTTTATTCTGCTTCTGATTAATATGGAAGCAATAGGGCCAGCAGGGAAGGTCAGCTTGTCCTGTGTCCTAAGAGCCTGGTTTCAGGTAGTTCTAGCATTCTCTCTTCACTGCTTCTTATAAGCCACCAAGACAGCCTTTGCAAAGCCCCTAGAAGAGTGAAGAATCAGATGATTGCAGTGTGGTAATTGCCTCAAGGCAGCTTGTCCATCATTTTGAGTTTGTTTCATTCATAATAAGCACATTCAATTTTCCCTTTAATTAAAGATTTGAAAAGCACACAATCAGGCAAAAATATAGCCCAATGTGAGTTCTGGGTAAAAACTTGTGTGTCCTTGACAACAACAGCAACTCATGTATTTGGTTTTTTCCTCATGTTCCTGTGCGTGGAGAAAAGCAATAGTTTCAGGAATCACAGATGGCAACTGTTGAACCTAATAGTTTTTCCAACTCCCGCAGAGCCTGAGCCATCAGTCAGTCAACAACATTTATTAAGCCCACACTTATTACTGAGTGGCAGAAAACTTCGGAGTAAGTCAGTAACACGTGCATTAAGGTGCACTAAAATTCCTTCAAACTAACATGAGTGGGCGGTGTTCTTCTTGGACATGGATGAGTCAATAGTGTGAGCATCCTGCATTCTGTACTTCAGTTGACAGCTATGGAGCCTTGAGTAGAGCAAGTCACTGCTGGCTTTTGAAGCAGTTTAAAAATAAACAGGATAGCCTTTATATATATAGACTTTAACACCATAGCAAAATAGGGGGAAGAGAAGGGAAGTAAAGTTTCGTAAGATTGTAGTAGTTGTAGTGCAGTGTTCTGGGCACTTTATATTCTTTATTTCATTTAAACCCCACAATAACCCTTTGTAGTAAATCTTTTTCATGAAGTCCTTCTTCCAATTGGCTGAGAGGTTGAGTAACCCAACCAAGGGTATGCAGATGGCAAGGGTCTGGCCACCTTTCTTCTATCAGCAAACCAGAATTTACCACGAGCATACTAGAAGAGACAGAAAGAAGGCAGGGGCATAAAGAAGAGGGGGACACTTGTCCTGTTCTGGAATTATGGAAGGCTTTTTTTGTAGATTGAGGACCCCAGACTCTTTCTAACTTTCATTAATTATTGGTCAGGTAGCTCTAGAAACAGATACGGTTTGGCAAAGACATGAGGAAAAAGTTGAAAAGAGAAAAGAAGAAACTGGAGTCACAGTGTATAACAGGCTGGCTGCAGCGACGGTCACCTGTGTGCCAGGCCACTCTCCCATATGAAAAGTTACCTAGCACTCCCACGTGGATGTTTTCCCCTTACCCACTGAAATCTGTTCTTATCTTTAGTTCAGTTTACCAAACACTCTAATGACAAGGCTGAGACTGAACCTGTTTCCTGAGTACCTTAGAGGAGCTTGGGAAATGCTTTGGATGCTTGCTCCATCTCGGATCTTTAGGGATAGCTCCTAGGAATTCCCCCACCAGGGGGGCTCCCCACTCTGCCTTCCAAAGCTCCCTCAAATATCCCAGGGCAAAGAAGCACATAGAGTTCCTCAAGAGGACTTCATCTTCCATTACTGCCATGTTGAAAAAATGTAGACTTTCTTCTTTGCATTTGGAAGCAAAATGTGTCTTCATAATTCTTGGTACAGATTAAAAATAAATACAGTAAAAGTCCCTGTAAGTTGACCATCCAGGGACTGTAACAAACTGGCCAACATACATTGGTGGTCAACACAAGGAACTGAGCTTCCTGTACTGACACATACATGTGGTGCATTTCTGGTCTATGAAAATTAGGTTAACTTGAGGTGGTCAGTGTAGGGAGGTGGTCAGCTCTGGAGGTCCCACTGTACATTTTTTTCATTCATTCATTTTGAATGGCAGTTTCCACTTATAATTTTTTTTTATTTTGTTTTTGGCCTTACCTTTTTTTTTTTTAAATTAAATCATAGCTCTGTACATTAATGCAATTATGGGGTACAATGTGCTGATTTTATATACAATTTGAAACACTTTCATGAAGCTGGTTAACATAGCCTTCATTGCATTTTCTTAGTTATTGTGTTAAGACATTTATATACTATACTTAGATTTAAAATGTATCCTCGTAAAATGTATGGTAGGTGTGGTTGCACCAATTACTCTCCCTCCACCCATCCTCCCCCCTCTTCTTCCTTACCCCTCCTCTTTCCCCTTCATCTTGGGCTGTAGTTGGGTTATAGCTTTCATGTGGAAGTGTGGGTGTTTATAAATTGGTTTCATAGTAGAGCTGAGTGCATTAGATACTTTTTCTTCCATTCTTGAGATACTTTGCCAAGAAGAATATGTTCCTGCTCCATCCATGTAAACATAAAAGAGGTAAAGTCTCCATCTTTTTTAAGGCTGCATAGTATTCCACGGTGTACATATACCACAATTTATTAATCCATTAATGGGTCAATGGGCACTTGAGCTTCTTCCATGACTTAGCAATTATCAACTGGGCTGCAATAAACATTCTGGCACAAATATCTTTGTTATAATGTGACTTTTGGTATTCCGGATATATACCTAGTAGAGGAATTGAAGGATCAAATGGCAGGTCTATTTTTAGATCCCTAAGTATTCTCCAAACATCTTTCCAAAGGAACGTGTTAGTTTGCATTCCCACCAGCAATGTAGACGTGTTCCCTTTTCTCCACATCCATGTCAACATCTCTGGCTTTGGGATTTTGTGATGTGAGCTAATCTTACTGGAGTTAGATGATATCTCAAAGTGGTTTTGATTTGCATTTCCCTGATGATTAAGGATGGTGACCATTTTTTCATGTGTCTGTAGGCCGTGCACCTGTCTTCTATGGAGAAGTTTCTCTTCAGACAGACAAGAATTTAAAGTTGCTGTGAGCTGTGACACTACAGCAGTCTACACAGGGTGACAGAGTGAGACTCTGTCTCAAAAAAAAAAAAGCTGCAAATGGAGGAGATGCTCTCTCTATCCCCCCCCTTTTCCACCTAAAAACAGGATATAACCTTTATGTCACTCGAGACAACTCTGGACTCTTTATTGGCCTAAAGAAGACATCAGAGGAATCTGTAAGCAAACCTTACTTTCTAAGTTTCCTCCCATTGGAAACCTCCCCAGTTTCCTACTCTTGAAAGGAAACTGCTTTTTCTGTCCTGTAATTTCTCTCCAAATGTATTGTCCTTTGTTGACAATGCTATGTAAGCCTGAGTTCTAAGCCACTGCTTTGAGTTACTTCTCCCTGAGGTCTCTCCTGCATGGTGTGCTCTGCACATGTTAATGTACTTGATTGTTTTTCTCTGGCTAATTTGCTTTTGTTGCAGAGATCCCTCCCAACTAAGAATGAAGATGGGAAGAGGTAATCTTTCTTTAGCTTTCCTGACAACCGATGTGAAAGAGCCAAAACTATGAAACTCTTAAAAGAAAATGCAGGATTTGTTGTGGTTTGAATGTTTCCTCCAAAATTCCCTGGAAAATTTAATTTCCATTGTGATGATATTAAGAGGTAAGACCTTTAGGATGTGAGTAGGTCATGAGGTTTCTGCCTTTATTATTGGATATCAAGGGGAGGAGGAGGTAGTTATCTTGAGAGTGGACTCCAGAATGGGTCGGAGCATTGTTTTTCTCTCTGTTTCATGTGCTCACTTGCCTTTCCACTTTCTGCCATTGGATGATGCAACAAAAAAGCCCTCACTGGATCACCAGCAAATGCTGGTGCCATGCCCTTGGACTTGCCAGCCTCCAAAACTGTGAACTAAATAAATCTCTTTTCTGTATAAATTATGCAGCTTGTAGTATTCTTACTGCAGAAAACAGACAATATTATATCATTATGACCTTGGGTTAATAACTAACTTCTACTTCTTCTTCTTTTTTTTTTCAAGAGACAGAGTCTCACTTTGTTGCCCTTGGTAGAGTGCCGTGCGTCACAGCTCATAGCAACCTCCAGCTCTTGGGCTTAGGTGATTCTCTTGCCTCAGACTCCCTGGTAGCTGGGACTACAGGTGCCTGCCACACCTGGCTATTTTTTTGTTGCTGTTTGCCCGGGGCCAGGTTTGAACCCACCACCCTCTGGTGCCCTACTCACTGAGCCACAGGTGCCACCCAATAAATGACTTCTTAACAATGACACCAAAAACCCAGTAACAAAAGAAAAAAAAAGATAATGAAATTTTGTGCTGCAAAATGATACCCTTCAAGAAAGTGGAAAGAGAATTCACAGAATGGGAGAAAGTATTAACAGATCACATATTTTATAAAAGACTTTTGTTCCAAATATATAAAGAACTCTTATAACTCAACAATAAAAAGACAACCCAGTGTAAAAAGGGCAAAGAATTTGAACAGATATTTTTCCAAAGAAGATATGTAAGTGGCCAAGGAGCATGTGAAAAGATGCTCAACATTCAAAACCATGTCCACTAAGAAAGCTGTAGTGATTTACAAAAGAAAACTAGCAAGTGGGAAGGATATTGAGAGGGGGTGGGAAGGTAAAATGATGTAGTCACTGTGGAAAACAGTTTGAAAGCGCCTCATAAAGTCAGACATGGAATTACTATATAACCCAGCATTTCTGCTCTTAGCTGTATATATCAAAGAGAAATGGAAACTTATGTCCACACATAAATCTATACATTCATGTTCTTGGCAGGATTGTTCAGATACTGGAAGCAACCCAAATGTCCATCAACTGATGAATGGATAAACAAAATGTGGTATATCTATACGATGGAAGAGGATTTAGCAATATCAAAAGGGAATGAAGTACCAATACAGGGTACAACATGCGTAAACCTTGCAAATATGCTATGTGAAAAAGCTGATCACAAAAGACCACATGTTGTCTAATTTCATTTATGTGAAATATCTAGAACAGGGAAATCTATAGAGATAGAAAGTAAACTGGTGGGTGCCTAAGGCCAAGGGTGGGAGGTAGGAATAGGAAGAGATAGCTAGTGGGTAGAGGGTTTTGGGGGGGGGAGATGTTGATGAAAATGTTCTAAATTTAGGTGTGGAGGTGGCTGTACAAATGTATGAATATATTTCAGAATGTTGAATTGTATAATTTAAATGATTGCATTCTATGATATGTGACATATTTCAATGAAGATATTTTTTTAAAAAAACTTTAAGAAAGCTGACATGTATACAAATTATATATTTGGTTCATTTTCCAGAATCCTATAAATTAAAACTCTTGTGACTTGTTAATTCTCTAGGTCCCTAGGCCAGAGGATCATACATCCGTTCCTAACTAGGAATTTCCTGGACACGCTCCAGGAAAAGAACCATTTAGCTGGGAGGGGAGGCTTAGAAAACCTGATGCACAAGTACTGGCTTTGGGTCAACAAAACTGGTCTAAGAATTATTCCTTCAGGAATGTGGGCTTTTGTTAGACAGAATGTTTCAAAACTTTTTTTTTTTGAGACAGAGTCTGACTTTGTCACCCTGGATTGAGTGCCTGGACACAGTTCACAGCAACCTCAAACTCTTGGGCTCAAGCTATTCTCTTGCCTCAGCCTCCCCAGTAGCTGGGACTACAGGTGCCCACCACAATATCTGGCTATTTTTAGAGATGGGGTCTTGCTCTGGCTCATGCTGGTCTCAAACTTGTGAGCTCAAGCAATCCACCCACCTCAGCCTCCCAGAGTGTTAGGATTACAGGCAGAGCCACTGTGCCCAACTCAGGAATGTTCCAAAACTCAATGTTCACTAAGGGAAATTAAGAACCGGGATTTTTGATAGTGGCAGCCTTGTGAAAGTTAGGTGACTTGCAGAAGATGGTGTCGAGTATGCACAAATTCAACTGGTACTAATTGAGAATTTGCTATTGGCCAGATGATGTTCAGCCCTGGAAAGAAACGTGTAAAAGGCCAAATCCTAAGGGAGCTTATGGCCTGGGGAGAGAAACAAACACATTTAAGGTCACAGGTCATGTGCTATGTATGGGGAGAGTGTGGGTAAGGATACTAAGGGACAGAGAGACGAGTTGGCCACCCTGGCTGGGTGATCATAGAGGCCTCGTCAGAGGAGTCTCTAGAATGAAGCAGTGTTGGGGCCAGAGGGCGACGGCCATCTAGAATGTGCATTCAGAAAGAAGAGAGACCCAGGGGACAGGGAGAGCCAGTGTCCCAAAAACTACCCGAAAGGATGTTCTCTTCTGTATGATATGTTCTAGTTTCTTTGAGGAAGGAACTATTTTAGAGGCAAAGTATTAAACGTCAGAAAGAAATGCTTTTGACTTAGTGTGACTTCTTCCTTAAAAAGTATCGTCTCAGAGGAGTGCTAAAAGTATACGGTGCGAGTGTTTAACTTCCTTTCCTTTTTCATCTCTTCATATTCAGGTAAACTAAAAAAGCCCAGATTCTTCATCTGTGGAGCAGCACTTCCTTATTTTATCTTCACACAAATTTTTATATTGTCTTTAAAAATTCTTTTTATTTCAACTATACACACATGGAGAGAAAGTGTGACAAAACCGCCTCTTCCTGCTGTCTTCGCCTGTTCTGTGTTGCTATCAATGAATATCTGAGGCTGGGTAATTTATAAAGAAGAGAGGTTTAGTAAGCTCATGTTCTGCGGGCTGTAAAAGAAGCGTGGGGCTGGCATCTGCTCTGCTTCTGGTGAGGGCTGAGGTGCTGCGCCCAAACATGGCAAAGAAGGTCAAGGGGAAGTAGGCGCCTGCAAAGAGGAACCAAATCCAAGGAGTGTCCTGGCTTTATAACAATCTGCTTCCATCCATTTCCCCAAGGGATCCACCCTGTGACCCAAGCACCTCCCGCCAGCCCAGCCTCCCAATACTGCCAGGGTAGGGATCAAATTTCAACTTGAAATACGGTAGGAACAAACCTACCACAGCCAAACCATAGCACTTGCCATCCAGATGGAAACATAATCAACATTTTGCCCACTTGAATCACCTATTCTCTCCCCTTCTTGCTGAAGTATTTTAAAGAAAGCAGCATTTCACACTTCATATTTCAACATGTGTCCCTAAAATGGGGACATTTAACCAGTTGGCACCATCACACCTAAAATAGTAACAATATTCATTAATATCATCTAATGCCTACTAGGATACCCAAACTTTTGGCTTCTCTGGGCCACATTGAAAGAATAATTATTGTCTTGGGTTACACATTAAATACACAAACATTAATGAAAGCTGATAAGCAAAAAAAAAAGGGGGAGGATGTCCATGCATAATTTCATGACATCCACCACAGGTAAGCAAAAAAGTCCTCACAGAATCTGCATGTGGCCCATGGGTTGGACACATCTGACTGTCTATATTCAAAATTCCTGATTGTTAAAATAAATGTCCTTCTACAATGATTTTTCCCAAATCAAGATGCCAAGGAGACTCACACATATATTCCCTTGTCACACCCCCTTCTCTTTTCACATCTGTAAAAAGCCCCTCTGCCCTCCTCTTCTCCCTTGCCAGTGACTTAATGGAAAAAACTGGTCCAATTGCTCGGCACTGTTTCACATTCTGGGTTTGTCCGATTACTTCCTCACGGTGACAGTACCATTTAACCAGCTCATCTACCCCTGTCTTCTGCCTAAATTGGAAGTCAGTGCTAAAAGTTAATTTATTGCTTTAGTTTATTTGATTAAATCCTTGGACAACTTGTAACAAAAGTGGGTTCTGAAACATTTACTTTCTGTTTACCTTTTAGTTGTCTTTCAGCTTTAACATCATTCTACTTGAAAATGAGCGTTGTAATATCTGCAGAAATCCACTAGATGTCAATGCAACATAGCAACCTAACTGTAACCATTTAAGCCTCTAGAGCAGTTCCCAACCTGTGGGTTGCGACCCCTTTTTAACAATGAAACTACATTGTGGCACTAGGAAGGTTGAAAACCACTGCACTGGATATAAAACGAGGAGGAAACCAGAGAATTTTATCCGTTATTTATTTTTGCTGGAAATTAAATGTAAAACAGTCTCTTAACAAAAGACTTAATAAATAAGCCTTTTCTGCATCAAAGAATAGGAACATAACTCTAACACATTATCAGAGTAATTTATTGTTTAAGTTAAAAAATTCAGTTCTCAAATCCACATTTGTAGACTATTCCTATCCAGTAATAGTAGCGGCATGAAAATTTGAAAAATAAATTATATGGCTACTAAATAACATTTTAAAATTTGTCTGAGTAAGAGAGACAAAATTTCTTTCAATATAATCCCAGATAATGGTCTTGGCAAAATAGTATGATGTTTATAGTTAAATTGTTTATTTAATGTGACATTAGTTATTAATTTAATCATCTGCTTCTTGACAGATTATTAAAATCTCCCATGATAACTCAAGAATTATTCTACAAATAAAAAAAATTATTTTCCATTCTTGAAAAAAAGAATGATAATATAAATAATTTTTAATGTAAAATGATGTCATTTAAATTAGAATGTTGGAAAAAGTGTTTTTTTCTTTTCATTAACACTTCAAATGTATCAGGATGAGGAAATTACTGATGTTGCAAGGTTGTTTTATTTTTAAAAATTCTACGTTTTACTTGTAAACCATTTATAAACTATACACTGGCAAAATAGATGCACATACACACACATTCACACCCTCAAGGCATATGTTTTTCCCAATCAGGACAACCAGAAATTGCAGAACATTAAAAGGAATAATGTTAGTCATTTCTCAGTTCCCTAAATCCGCAAATACATTGAGGTAACTGTTGACAATTCAAATAAAAGATTCATCTTGCATTAATTACCTGAAATATTTGAGTTCATGTCATAATCTCAACTGTAAACTGCTGTTAAAAAAGTTTTCAATTTAAAATTATTTCTGATTTACGTTTATTTTGTATCCATCCACTTAAATGAACTCTAAGGGTTGTCATTTAATTGTTTGGGATGGATTGGGCATATAATGATAATTGCCTATATAGATTATTAAGGCATATTGAAGGTAGGCTTTGATAATATAATCAAAACATGATTTAAATTTCTCGCTAAATGGGTGATGCCCGTGGCTCAGTGAGTAGGACGCTGGCCCCATATACTGAGGGTGGCGGGTTCAAACCTGACCCTGGCCAAACTGCAATAAAAAATAGCTGGGCGTTGTGGTGGGCACCTGTAGTTCCAGATACTTGGGAGGCTGAGGCAAGAGAATCGCCTAAGCCCAGGAGTTGGAGGCTGCTGTGACCTGTGATGCCATGGCACTCTACCCAGGGCGATAAAGTGAGACTCTGTCTCTACAAAAAAAAAAATTTCTCACTAAAAAATACCCAGGAGTTTTTCATTTATCAATTTACATTTTTGTTAATGTAAGATTTAATAACATGATTTTATTCTTATATTAAAATCATGAAATTAGATTAAGAGATCTGGAATTTTTTTTTAAGAGATGAAGGTCTATCTCCCAGGCAGGTGAGAGAGTACAGTGATACTATCACAGCTCACTGTATCCACGAACTCTTGGGATGTAAAGTTTTTAGAGTAAAATATGCCTATGTGTAATTTTTGATGTCATAGTACTCAAAGCACTAGAAATAAAATGTTATCTGTAACACAATAACAAAACTATACAAACAAATCATTATTGTATTCTGCACTATCATGGTAGTCTATAAATAAAATATAAGTTAATTCTGCATTTAGTTAAGAATATTTTTGTTAACTAATAATTTTTTTAATTAAAAACACATTTTCTTCATATAAAATCTTGGGCAACATAGCCTACATACTTTACTGGGCAGAAAGGGTCTTACACTAGTGTAAACATGAACTTAACCTTGCTCATAGTATAGACATTGCTCATGCATTTTAAGCTAAAATAATCTATGGAAATACTACCATCAGAAATAAATCAAATCACCTCTGTTTTATGGTACAGTTAAGTTTATTTTAGACATATGTGGGAAAAATCTGTGCTGTTAAATTTACAATCAAAATAAAACATGCTTCTGAATTTGTAATAAATTTGCTTTTTAAGACATAATATAATAGTTTGATGTATTTAATCATAAACTATTTACTAAATCATTTCTCCTTTTGAACATATATTCATACTTAAAAAGAATTTGTATTATTAGGCAAAGCTGATATCTTCTAACAAAAATATAAAATAGCCACGTGCTAAATTTAATTAATATTATCCTAAGGACAAGTTATTGGAGTTCATTGACTGAGAATACATTAGGTAAGTACTTAAAAAAGAGTTCTGAGGGCGGTGCCTCTGGCTCAATGGAGTAGGACACTGGTCCCATATGCCAGAGGTGGTGGGTTCAAACTCAGCCCCAGCTAAAAACTGCAAAA